>NSMO01000773.1:21431-32474 GCA_002588565.1 Coelastrella sp. UTEX B 3026
GCAGTGAGTCCAGCCGAAGCCAGCAGGCACCACAAGCTCTGGCCAACATAGCATATGCCCTAGGCAGCATCTGCAAGAAGCAGCAGCAGCAGCAGCAGGAGGTGTTGCTGAATCCAGTTTGGTGCAGCAGATACTTTACGGTATCCCAACCGCTGCTACAGCAGTTCAGTGCAGGACAGCTCAGCATGACAATCTGGGGTATAGCAGCATGGCAGCAGTCTGGTGAACCCCAGCACCAGCAGCAGTGGGTGCTGCCGGTGTCCTGGTTGCAGTCGTTTGCAGCAGCAGTGCAGCAGCAGCTGCACGCATTCACCAATCAAGGCATTGTCAATGTTGCAGCCAGCTGTTATCAACTAATGCTGCTACAGTCGCAACATAAGCAGCAACAGCAGCAGCACCACCAGCAGCAGCAACAGCACATGCATTTGCAGCTGCAGCGCACTCTCGCTATGATCCTGCAAGCAGCAGCTGATAGGGTGAAGACACTGCCTGTTAGTGCTGCTGCTGCCCTGGTCTGGGCAGCAACAGGCCTTGGCAGCAGCAGCAGCAGCAGCAGCAGCGGTGGCACCACGGACCATCACTTTGGTTCATCGTTTGCTGCTGATCAATTCACAATGAGCCTGCAGGATGAAACCCAGCAGCAGGAGCAGCAGGATCTGTGCGGATCTTTTCTCCGGGCGTATGTCAATTTACATACGGCAGCAGCTGCTGCTGGCAGCGGGGGCAGCAGCAACAGCAGCAGTGACCAACTACAGCTGCTGTGGCTGTGTGCCAAAGCACAGATGTTGCCGATCAGCATAGAATGGTGTAGATCTGCATGCTTGTTACTGCACAACACGATCAGGGGCCATAAGCAGGCTGTTTCTGCTGCTGCTGCTGCTGCTGCTGCCGCATTTGAGAGTGACAGCAGCAACGCTGCACCATACATTCCAGTAAAGCAGCACCAGCATCAGGGATTGACAGCTAGCCAGTTAGCACAGCTAACATGGAGCTTAGGACAACTGATGCAGCTCTGCTTCCAGCAGCAGCAGCAGCAGCAGCAAATGCATGTCAGTGACTGTGCCAGCAGCAGCAGCAGCAGTGGGTGTAGCTATGCAGCAGCATCTGGGCTCGGTGAGCTGGCAGCAGCAGTTATGCACCAGCTGCCAGCAACAGTGAGCAACATGACTGCATTGCAGTTGGTAGAAACAGCAGCAGGTGTTGCGCAAGTGGCTACTGCTTTAGTGCATTTGCCACATCAGCAGCAACATGAACAGCAGCAGGGTGTATCACTGTCAATGCAGCAGCAACTTGTTGTGGACGTAACAGTGGCACTATTGACAGCAGCAACAGCAGTCCTGCAACAGCAGCAGCAGCAATCCAGCAGTAGCAATGGCAGGTTACAGTCACAGCATCTACTGACGCTTCTTGAATCCATTCACACACTGTTGCAATGTTGCCCTGCTGCTGCTGCTGCTGCTGCTGCTGCTGACAGCAGCCTCCAGCAGCAGCTGAGTAGCTTCTTGGCAGCTGCAGCACCACAGGTGGCAGCAGCAGGCGGATCATCAGTCCTGGTTGTCAGGCTGGTGCTGCTGCTGCTGGCATTAGCGCAGATCCCTGCAAGATGGCAAGCAGCAGCACCACCACCAGCAGCAGCACTGGTGCGATCAAACACTCATTCAGATCCAGCTGCAGATCAGCCACTGGGCAGGAGGCCTTTAGGTTCACCTGCAGCAGCAGCAGCAGCAGCAACGATTGCTGCAAAAGATGCCGGTACATTGCCTGGCAGTTGCTCGGCAATGGTGCAGCAGGCCTTGTTCGATGTTCTGTCAGTTGAGTGGACAGAGTTGGAACCAAGTGACCTGCTGCAAGTAGCTTGGCTAACACATAGGTGAGAAGCCATAGCCATAGGATTCTTGAGCAATCTTGTTGTGCATATCACGCCAACTTCAAGTCCAGTGTTGTGCTGAGGCTTTGTCAAATATGTTGTCAGCTGAATGGACAGAGGCAAGAGCCTTTGTTTTGCTTCAACTGGCCTGAATGGCACACAGGCGAGACACGTTGTTGTTGTTGCCCCTTACACAAGTTCTCCGCTGTAGGTCGTATGCATCGCTTGACAGCAGGCGTTGTTTGATGTTCTGTCAGCTGAGTGGACAGAGTTGGCAAGCACATTCTACCAGCTGAGTGAGTAGTCTACGGATAGAGTCCACAGTTGCTGACAGAGCCTACTGCAAGAGGCCTCCAGCCACTGACTGCTGCTGCTGCTGCTCCATGCTGCTGCTGCCTTGATAGGCTGAGGGTTCATCTATCAGGCGGCGTCCTGGGTGATTTGCTTTATACCCTACAAAGTCGCGTTGGCAGCTACAGCCCCCGGCAGCAGCTGCTGCTACTGCTGCTGCTCAGCCGTCAGTGGCTGTACCTGCCCAGAGCAGCAATGCCAGCAAGATCAGCGCTTGCAGGAAGGTTGCTGGCAGCAATGCAGCAGCGGATGCTGCTGGCTTTGCAGGATCAGCAGCAGCACACGGTTGCCGGCAACCTTCCTGCAAGCGGCAACCTTCCTGTGGGCAACAGCACTGGCAGTATTGCTGTGCTAGATGCAAGATACTTACCTCAGCTGATATCTGGCCTTGGTCAGGCACACATCAAGCCACCAGATAGGTGGTTAGATCTGTACTGTCAGTTACTGTTACATCAGCTGCCTGAAATAACAGTTGATCAAATCTCTAGGGTTTTGCTAGGGCTTGCACGTGTCGGGTTCCAACCCCAAGACCCCTTCATCAGCCAAGCACTGTTAGATCGGTGTGAAGCAATCCTAGCAGAAGCCAACCGCCAGCAGTTAGTCAGAATCATGCATGCATTGGGCAAAATGCATTTGCACCCTAGTAACAGTTGGCTAATTAGGTTTTATGACAGGGTAGCTGTAGCGCCTGGGAGGTTTGAGGTTTCAGGGTTCAGCATGGTTGTGTGGGGTTTAGCCAAGGTCGGGGCTAAACCCGGCCCAGAGTGGATGCAGGCATTACTGGATAGCACATTTGAACCACAACAGCAGGCATCAGCAACGAGACTAGAGCAGCTTTCAGGTAGACAAAGGAGGCTTAAACCGCAACACCTAGCAAATATCATATGTGCTTTTGCCAAGTTAGGGTTTGTGCCTGGTGCTGACTGGATGACGTGGTTTAGAGCTGAGGTCGGTCAGCAGTCCGGGGCTTTGCAGGATTTGGATCATTTTCATATTGAGTGGGCTTGGCGGGAGTTGCATGAGCAGTATAGGGTATCTGTTGGAGATGCTACCAACAAGTGATGCAGCTGTTTTGGCAGAGCATGAACGCATACAGCTTGATTGCCTTTACTTATGGCTGTGACCGTGAGAACTTGTGACAGACTGAACTGGCGGCAGAAAAAGTGAATGTGTGACAAATTGGTGAGCATACCAAGCGGTTGGCCCTGCACTGGCTCAGTCAATCTATCTGTAAATGCAGTCCAAGTTGGCTGGTGCTCGGCCGTGTGCCATTTGGCAAGTACCAACGTTGACGGCATTGCTGCTGTGGTCACCATCGGTTTGATGCCTTATACACTGGCAGTAATATTAACTTAATCTGGCAAAGTTTTGTGTCGATGATATATTATGCCCTGTTAGGCGCCAAAGTGTTGTGTAACTGAACAAGACTCTGTGTCGCAGCTGATTCAGGATCTGCATAACAGGTCTGTATCCAGGCTGCATATATCCTGACAGGGCCAGTTTGGGCGAGTCTGACATTCCCCTCTGCTACAATTTTTACACGTTACCAACCTGCATGTACACCCAATCGGGTACGTCATCAGCTCTATATTACTTTGCACTATAAGTGCATCAATGCTCCTATTGAAATGGCAGCATAGCGGATTTCACAGGGTCCAGTGTTTCGAACGCTTGTCGAACCAAAGCCCAACCGTTACAGCACCTACCGCTTTCATGCAACGGCTGCGCAATGCATTGGACTTTCAGCAATGCTGTCTTCGCAGGCATGTCGAGCGGCAGTGCTGGTGTTGCTATTGGAGCTAGCAGAACGCAATCTGATATGGTGCTACAAAGGTACCTCAGCCTGTAAGCCATGAGGTCACTCAAGTCAGTGCCAGTCACCACAAGATTCACCAGACCATGCTGCCCACTGCCAGGTCACACAAGCAGGGGTGAAAATCCTTTCAGGCCATCTCAAGTCATGGTGGCCTGCTGTCAGGCTACACTGTTTGCTGCCAGATTGTGTCTGATCTGCTTGCACAACCACGGCTTGGCTCCTGCCGGCTCATCCCAGATAGGCGATGCCAGCTGCGCTGCAGCGGCTGGGACAACTTGTTGCCTGGCTCCTGCCAAGTCTCATTGAGTCCGTGCTGCCTGCCACGCAGTCACTGCGGCAGTTGCGGGTCTTGGCGCCGGTGAGCCTAACTCAATGTCATGGCAACTGTCGCCAGGTCGCACAAGTGGGGTGTGACTGCCACTTCTCTTCCTTGCTAAGAGATTCATTCACACAATCTGTGACTTGAATTTGCACACGGTGTTGCTTAAAACCACGATCCCTGAATATTGATATGGCCCATGTGTGATACCTTATCCAAGGCTTAGTTTCACTGTCCACAAGTCTCCACTGCTAGGGTTGTGCGCAAGCTGCTTCTGTGCTTGTGCTATCTGCCCTTTGATGTATCTGGGTTTGAACATGCCGACGCAGCCGCTGCAGCTGCTGTTGCTGCCGCCGCTGCAGCACTAGCTGCCTTTGCTACTGCTTCCGCCATCTGTATCTCCAGATGAGCACCAGTCCGCTTTGTGTTGATGTCATCTAGCTGAGTTTGCAGCTGCTTGAATTGCTGCTGTAGCTCAGAATGATCGTTTTTGAGCTGGCCGTACCGCTGATGTGACTCCTGCAGCTGCTCTTGGTAAAGATGCCTGACGCTGATGCTAGCAACAAACGCAACGCCTGTGGGAACAGATGGCAGACGCAGGTTGAAGCCTCAACGTTGCTGTCAGCACACACTGAATTTGGAAGCAACACACTGCGGTGTAGAAGGTGTGACAAGAAGGGCTCGTCCTGCCTGCATGCAAGTGTTGGGCTCTCACTGTGTATGCGCAGTGAGACAGTTGTCTGGGCCTTCTGCTGGTGTGCACATCTGTACAGGCCAGTACACTTGCAAGCAGCAATCGTTGCTGACAGAAGCCTTATTTCACAGAGCAGCACGGCAAACACGCACGCGTAGTGCGACCATACCAAAGCAGCAACAGCTGTTGTGGCTGTTGCAGCCAAGTGCCAGCTGGCCTGCACGTGCATTCCCACTGCTGATGCTGCAGCTGTTGTAGGCTGGTACAGCCTGCACCGATCCCACCACTAGTGAGTTTCATCTCAGCAACATGACAGGTATGAGTGCATGCATTGTTGCTTGGGGCTGTCCCCTCATGGCATGCAGTCATGAGGGGACAGCAGGTACGCAGTGGCGCTGCAGGGCTTGCAGGAACAACAGCTGCAATGCTGCGCAAGCAAACCCACCCGCACCTGCGTATGGCAAGACCTCTCTGACAGGGTCTGGCAGCTGTTGCCAATGCTGCTTGATGCCTGTTATAGCTGGGTTCAGGAAATCCACATCGACCTTCATACCTGCAGGAACACTGCAGCAGGAGTTAACTTGGTGTGCAGGACGCATCTCACAGGCCCTGCATGGAAACCAGCTGCCTGTGCATGATGCAAAATATAACACTGGATCAAGTGTGTATAACACGCCAATACTTGCAGAGGAAACCAACAAAACAGATAGCTTGGTTGATGTCCTAGCTGCTGTGTGTATGCAACAGGTCACCTCCAACAGGTCCTCACATCATGTGAGCGCCCGCTGCAGCTGTCCCTGCAGTGCAGGACGCACCTAAGCCCTTTGAGAGGTCTGGAGCCTTCCAGTTCTTGCTGGCTACGTGTACTTGAGTGCTCAACTGCTGTGCATGTTGGTGTAGGTTGTTCAGTCCTTGGCGCAGGTGTTGAGACATGTTGCTCCACCAGGGGCCAGCTGCTGGGTTTTGACTCGCTGACACTGGAGGACCTGCAAAATACAGTATTACGTACGTTGTGTGGCAAACAATAAGGCAAAGTAGGCGCGCATTTCTCCGCAACCAGGCTGGAATACCTGCAGCTGTTGGAGGGGGCCTGGGCTGCCCACCAGCCCCACTGCTCGCCATCCTGGTAGTATATATACAGGCCCTAGTAAGCAGCTTGCTGCCGAGAATAGCCTCAAAGCGCGCACACCATCACGCATCGACTTTCGCAGAATCCGCGAACGCAGTTTGATTGTTGTAAACACCCGCAGCTCAAACGACCGGCAGTATGCATCTTCCTGTGACAATGTGCATTGAAAACCAGCTCGCGGGCATATGCACGCTCACGCGCCTGTTACATGACCGTTCGAGATAGCTTTGGCCAGGTCAGTTCTGCCTGGCCAGCTTGCCAGCATCCATCAGGACTCAGCAAAACTCTGAACCAGATATTGGCTTCTTCCACCCAGAGCTTGCGTTTCGGCAGGCCGTATAGCCTTGTCTGCTCTGTAGTACAGTGTACTGCAATGGTGGGCCAGATTGAATGTGCTGCCACGAGTATCCATATTGAACCATCATCCTAGGCAAAGACTTGCACCAGAAGGCTTTGACAGTGGTAGCATACCAGCGAATGTCCAAGAAAGTGTCAAAATGAAAGCCAAGGCTCTGGCTCACTCAACCTTCATGCCATGATAAGGCATGGCATGCCTTAGTATCTCATACATGTCCAGTGGACAGCAGCGCCACGCACAATTGCATGGTCAGCAGCCATCTCTCAGCGGACCCGGAAACAGCTGCCGTATGCATCTGTATGTATGCAGACTCCGCAAACTAGACAGAGCATGACAGAGCTTGCAGACCGAACCCAATAATCTGCCAGGCCTAGGCCTAGGCGTGCTGGAAAGCACACTCCTGTGAAGTGATGCGCCTCAGGTGTCTTGGGAAGGTGGCCGGGATCTCTGTGAGTATCCTGTGCTAGCAACGACATGCTTGCGACACATATAGCTCGGCGCATTGGAGTTGCCTCTGTCAGCAGAATCTGATGCAGATGCAGAAAATGTAGCGATTGTCGGAGACACCGATAAGCTGATGTATATGCTTGCATCCGCGCTGCAGCTGCAGCCTGCACCATCTCAATTCACTGAGCAACGAATTCTACCATAATCAAGGCTTACCAAGTACTAGAGAATGAAGCCAGCCAGTTGCTCCAGCATTCAGCACAGCTGTAATTACTTATAAGCTGCGAGCACTGCATGTCGAATGCGGCAGAGCTCAACATGCCATCCTGCAAGCTTGAGATAGCAGCACCAGACATAGCGTACCTGCCTGCACCGGCCAACCTGTGCTGAGCCACAAATTACACGCTTACTTGAGCTTGCACTGCCAATGCTTGGCACATCTCCACTGCTGCACGAACACAGCTTGCATTTGTGGATAGTATCCGAGGCTATATGGTATCAAATTTATGCTCGCTGGTAAGTTACGCCTCAAGCAAGTGGATTGCTGCGCTCTACAGGCTCTATCTATAGAGGCGCGAAAACAAATGGATTGCAGTACAGCTTTCATAATGCACGGGTTTGCGACCCACTATATAGCGGCAGAAATAGGTTCGTGGCGCCACCTCTGACAATTCGAACAAGACAACTGACCTTGAGCGCCCCTGCTAGCTGCCCCTAAATCCCAAGGACTAGTAGACGTCCGCATGGTCTCTGCAGCGTGCAGACTGGCCCCAAACTTCATCAAACTGTGATCATAAGGCCAAAAGACAGTTAAATACGCTCTGCACGTCGTTTCGCGCTATCTCAAATGTTGGGATTTAGGGGTGGGATTTGGTGACCGGCCTGGACCGGCATATAGTTACTTGTTGGTCACGATGTCCACATCTTGCGTGGTACTGTCTGCATACGTAAATCATATGACACACAGACGTATCATGAGGTCCTCAGCAAGGCGCAGGATGCCTGAACAAGGAGCTCGTGTCAGCACCAAACCCCCTCATGCGGGATATGCGTGCGGGATACGCTCAGACCTACGCAAAACCGTCTGAATTGTATGACTGGCTTTGGCGCGCTAGGATAATAAATTGCTTGGGCTCTCCGACTCCTTCCCCTGTACTGTGATCGTGTCCCGCCACAACCACTGTTTGAATTGCATAGCGCCGGGACCGTCGTCCTATACAGACCACTGCTGTAGAATCCCGTCAATTACTAAGAGAGACTATCAGGTGCCACACACAAAGCTCAGTGCTTGACAAGGGCCGTCTGCTTGATATTGGGTTGCTACACTGCTTGCTCTGGAGACAGCCGCGATGGCTTTGTTTAAAACATGACGCGCCGCTGTATAATTGCAGGTCAAAGGCAACATGCTCAGGGACACCGCTGGAAAACTTCCTGGGGAACTGATCGTAGACGTCCTACAACGCATAGAGCAAGAAGAGCGCTTAACAACCTGCGCATTCGTTGGAAAGCAATGGCAGAATGCCTCCAAAACAGCAACCACCAGCATTAGTTGCCGCTCTGGTAGCTACGCTAGTCTTTCAGCATGGCTTGGCAGCAATAGCAACAACAGCAAGATAACTGCCATTGAGGTGCACAGCCGGTCAAACGAGTATATCACACCTCTATATGAGTGTTTCTTGCTGCCAGTCCGCGAGTTCGGCAACCTGCAGTCCCTCGAGTTGGTTTCATGCAGTGTTCGAGCAGCAGCAGGAGGTTTGGACCCTATTGCCTCCCTGACAGCCCTCACTAGACTCGAGCTAAAGCAGTGCAATGTAGATATCTCTGGGATAGTTGCCTGCACACGCTTGCAGCATCTGTACCTCAACAATGTAACGCTGCCTCCATCAGCACTTGCAGCAGACAGCAGTAGGCTGAGCAGTGTGCTAGAATCAGCCTTGCCGCAGCTGCAGCACTTGACAAACCTCACCCTGAAGCCAGGTTACCCATTGCAGGAGCTAGATGGTCCAGCGATCAGCAAAGCCATACGCAGTCTGCAGCATTTGGCAGAGCTTACCCTGCCTAGCTGCAAACCTGCAATGACAGCAGCAAGTATAGCGTTCATACCCACCAGCCTTACCAAGTTGGAACTCCACAGCTTGCCTGAGCTTACAGTTGACTCAGCTCCGAGATTGCAGGAACTGAAGAATCTGCAGTACCTGCGTCTCAGCATAGTCAGTCTGTTAGACCCTGCGTTACTTTCTGGCCTAACAAGGTTGCAACACCTAAAGCTGGACAGCGTTGGTTACCAGGGTTCAGCTGCAGTTGCGAGCCTGATGACAGCCCTGTCTCACATGAAGCAGCTACAGTTTTTAGACGTCTTTGACAGCTTCAAAGATGAGCACTTCCTAGACAATCCAGAGCTCTATGCAGCCCTGACATCGAGCAGTCAGCTCACATACCTAGCTACGTTTGAAAGCTTCTTCACAACAGGAGCAGCACAGCATATCTTTGCAGCTGATAGGCCGTGTAAGGGATTGAAGCAGCTGTCAGTTGGTGCTGAGCTGTTCAGTGAGGCGGGGAGTTTTGAAAGACTTGTTAGTTGCTGCCCGAGGCTGGAATTGCTGGAGGTGTATCACAGCACTGGCGAAAGCAACCAGATTGACATTCAGGTGAGCTTAGTCTTGTTTGACAGCTCTCCCGAGCTCAACAAACAGCTGCTGGCTGCCCATGCAATCATTGATGTTCTGTCCACCACCCAGGGTATCCACCTCATTACTGCTGCACTTTGAACGCTTCATTACTGCTTTTACTGCTTTATTACTGCTGCATTTTGAACGCCTCAGCGCACTCACACATCTAAAACATGGGTCCATCTGCTGTTCTTTCACTGTCCATGCAGGGCCTGACTGCGCTGCAATTCCCCACCACAATCACACAACGTGAACTCGGGGTAATTGTACCTGATGGGACCCTAAGCCACATTGCGAGCGGCTTTATCACTGCTGCACTCACACATCCAAACAGTGTGTTTATCTGCTGTCCTCTGACTATCATGCAGGGTCTGACTGCGCTGCAACCCCTCACCACACTCACACAGCTCGATCTTGGAGGGGTACTGCAAACTAATGAGGCTTTGGGCCACATTGCAAGCTGCGCTCAGCTGCAGAAGCTTCGCATAACCTTGTACCCTGAAACTGGGTTGGTGACGTTGGAAGGATTTAAGCAGCTGACGCAATTGACGGCACTAACAGAGCTTGAAGTGTTGCACGAAGGAACTAATGATGAGCTAATCTTCAACAACAGAGTGAGTTCAAGACTGCACTAATGCAATCATTGACTGCAATCCTTGAAATGCACCTGTCACTGCGATATCGGGACCTTTTCAGGAAAGCTCTTGTCAGGGTGTTTACAGTTCTGGATAATATTACTCAATTGCAGCGGTTCAATGGCGCTGGTTAAGAATGGCAGTGACATTTCTGATGCGGTCTATACAGGCTGCTGCCTCGGCGAAAGGCTCTAGAAGTTCGTCTACTACTACTAGAGTATTCACCCATGCAGTGCTGGTCTTCCTTGGCCTGCTATACTGCTAGTTATATGGCCATATAGTCGCTATACAGCCAAGAGTGCTGATGAATGTGCTTTAGCTGACTTAGATCTGCTGTTAAAACTGGGTACCTGCAATGAAGCACTTGACCAGGATCCAGCTAAGAATGCTGCACCAACCTATCTGTAGTGAGCAGTACTGCAGTTGGCATTCAAATGCCACCCATCTCAGGTGCTGGCTTGATGACTTATTGTGCTGGTTACTTGTCACGTGTGCCTGAGACATCAACTGCTGCTGACGCTGCTGCTGCTGCTGCTGCTGACGCTGCTGCTGCTGCTACTTCTGCAGGCTCGTGCAGGGGATGCACCAAATGTGTGGCGGCAGCTCCGCCGCTACTGCCGCAGGGTGGAAGCATCAGCATCAGTGTGAAGATGGTGCCACTCCGGAGGTTAATACTGAGCGGCAAGATGATGATGCTTGACAGCCTGTGATTTTGGGTGGAGGGTTGTGGTCCCTTCTTGAAGCTTTGTGATCATGAT
>NSMO01000774.1:0-13171 GCA_002588565.1 Coelastrella sp. UTEX B 3026
TTGCTGGCAGAAGCTGCCCAAGAATGCAGTAGTGACTGCTGGCTGTGCTGCTGACTGCCGGCCTTCATGGCTACACAGCCGCTGCTGGCTGTGTGATCAAAGCTCCTCCAGACTGGGGCGCACCACAATCAACTGGGGCGCACCACAATCAACTGCAGCAACCCGCAGCTGGGCAGCATATGTGGTCTTCACTGAGCGTCTGTGTTTGTTGTGTCATCTCAGGTTTTGGAGTGAACTACCACCTGTGAACAGCAGCCAGCACTACTTCAGAGGCGGCACGGGGGAGCGCTCCCTGCGAGCCACTCGCCTGCAGGTTGGCAGCTATGGCCCTGATGGGACCACGCTCATAACCGAGCTGGATTATTCGGACCCTGCTGGGAAAACACAGGTAGCTGCCCTGGGGACTGCTTGACCAGCTGCAGCCAGGGAATGACAGAGGTCAGCAAAGCAGCTATGCATCAGCTTTTGCTATGTCGCAAGACTGATCAAAGATGTAGCTGATTGATAAGCACCGTGTACTGCAGACAGCATTGAGGCTTATGCGCTGTACTTACACATGCATCAATGGTACTTGGTTATGACCGATGCCGACAAACTAGCAACCTCCTGCTGCTGTGTGGCCTGCAGTTGGTGATTGACTATCAGAAGCGGCAGCTAACCATTCTCACTTACATGAGGGGCAAGCATCTGCTGGTCAACAAGTTCAGGTAACAACCCAACAGTCCGAGACAAAGCAGGTAGAGTTTCTGCTTGTGGAGGGCCCGTTGGCCTTGGGTCTCCGGAGGCACATGGACATCCATCGGAGTGTGTTGCTACTTGGTGGCAGCCTGGGAGTAGCTAGGAAGGTGAAGCACACAATTGTTGACATAAAGCATAGCAGCCACAGTCCTGTGGTGCGCAAGAATGTTGTGGCAAGTATTCACTGCTCCTGATCAGTGTTGTGCTAAACTGTACCATACATGGTGTGTTTGTCTGCAGGGATGTCCGCCGCCGGCTGTCATTTGACCGTGACAGCCGCACACTAACATTCACTGTCACCCAACCACCCCAAGTCCTGGAGCCCTACTCAGAGACCTGCCCAAACTGCAGCCTTTCAGAAGCTGACTTGAGGCTGAGCGGCCCCTTGTATCAGCTAGCAGGGGATCCTACTGCCGAGCACAAGATGGGAATGGTACGGCCTAATCTGTGTCCCATGTGTGCCTCAGACTATTGGAACGATGAGGAAGATCCTGACTGGGCCATCAACCAGCCTTCACCACGCATAGGGGCCCCACTTGCTGGTGCTGATGGTGTCTTGGGTCGGTGCTTCACATACAGGCTGAGGTTGCATCCCAGCACGGTCAGAGGTAGGCTTCAGGGACACATCATTTTGCTTTGTGCACCAGCTTCTGTACACCAGCTTGTGAGTGACCCTGTGGGCTGGCACCAGCTTCTGTACACCAGGTTGTGAGTGACCCTGTGGGCTGTGTATCAAGTGGGGATGCCCAATAGTAGAGCTTCTGGACATCACAGCAGGGCCAGAAAGCCCTCAGTTGGGAGCTGGTGTCAGGCACGCTGATGGATTGTGTCACTTTTTGCTGTCAACACAGACCTGGATGAAAGGAACAACCAGCTCCTGCGCAAGCTCAGCAGCTTCCGGCTCATCACTGATGGCAACTACTATCGCTGGCAGCGCAGCCAGCAAAGAGCGGCCCGCAAATCCAGTCAACCCGCTGCAGCCCAAGCATTGGTAACTGATTTGCAGCAGGCATTTGCTGGTGAAAAGGTCATCAGCCGTAAGGAGTGGGAGGCAAAGAATGGTCCCTGCAGGCTGGAAGAGATGCTCTCAAATATTGAGTTTGCTGTGGGATACAATGTGAGAGAGTGTTCTGTGCCATGGTGGCTGCAGTGAGGTGCAGGATTACACCAGTCGTGCCAGATTACTTCCTGAACATGTTTCTGGAGTCATCTTAACACCAGAAGCACCTTGCATTCCAGGGCTGACTGGAGCTGTGGGCACTATTATCCCCTTGATGCAGCCTGAAACACACCAATGCAATGCCAGCAGCTGCATGGGACACTACAGCTTCACCTACACCTCAAAACAAACACACGTGCTGGGTGCGGGTGTGTCATGCTCCTGCAGGTCTTGGTGTTGCTTTCTTCTGGTGCAGCAAGCATGTGGCAAATCAGCACACCAGAATTTGATAGGCTCCTGAGGCAAAGCAGCAGTGACCTGGCATGTGAGGCATTGCTGATGCTGGCTGCTAGCAGACTCCCACTTGTGGATGCCACAGCTGCACTGGAACAGCAGCTCAAGGAGTTGGCTGAGTTGCAAGAGACAGCAGAAGAAGTTGGCGACGCAGCCGCTGACTCAAAACTCTGCAGGGTGGGTATGGGGGGGTATGGGGGGTGCTGGTATGGTTTCCCTGTGGGCAGTGGTGACTGTGTTCCTGGTGGATTCGTTGAGTAGGGTTGTGTGCAAGTGAACAAGACTGCCCGCATAGGCTCACACTCCTCTAAACAGCACACTAGTGCTGGTTGAGACCGTGGATTGGTTGACGCGATGTATGTTGCTGTGTGCTGTTCCAGGTGCTGCGAGTCCACGTGACACCCACACGCCTGAAGTTCCTGCCAGCGGAGGTCCAGTCTGGCAACCGTGTCATCAGACACTTCTGCAGCCCTGAAGCAGCAAACAGGTGAGGAGGGTGTCATCTTGCAGCAGGTGGGCTCTACAGAACATATTCAGTGTACAGTCTGTAAACACCAGGGCAGCCCCAACTTGCTGGCTGGGATGCAACAAGCAGGTCATTGTTGTGCAGTTGTTGGTAAGGGTGCATCCACAGTATGCATGACCAGTGCAACTTGTGCAGATGAGCGTAATGAAGCAGCTGAGACACGTGGCAGTGAGGCTCTTGAAGTATCCATCAAGTATGTTAGCTGATTGTTTGTCGCTGTCCAGGAGGTACCCCCCAGGCCTGGCCTGTCTAGACTGGCTGCGGTTTTCCAATGACAACTTCCTACGAGTGAGCTTTGGTGATGAACATGGTGACCGAGCTACCAGTGGCACAAGAGAGGAAGTAGGGACTTCATTCTACAAGCGCATGTACTACACACTCAGCAAGGGTGGGTGATCCAAGCACCAGTGGCTTGGGGTCTGGGGCTCCATCAAGCACTGGCTGGGCTGCCAGCACTGGTGCATGCAGCATCCCTCACTCCTTTGTGATACCTACTTGAATAATATGTTCATGAGCTTCAGAAGCGTGTGTAAGCCAGTTCCTGTCATGTTGTGTGCTGCACGCAGGTATAGTGGTGAATGGGCAGGAGTTTGCATTCCTGGCATATTCATCAAGTCAGCTGAGGGTGAGTGGTTTACTGCAGCAGTAGGGGTGATATTCACATCACCATCATCGCCATGTTGTTTACTGAGCAGTCTGGGTGATATTCATATCACCAATTTGGCCCACTGCTAGGTGATCCCCTTTGTGTGATCTTGGCTGTGATGATTGTCTAGCATTATAGGCATCACCATAGCTGATTGTTTATGGGCAGCTGTCTGACCGCAGCCCCACCACACAGGCATTCTGTCCCATCTGAAAGCACAAAGCGCAGCCCCTAAGCCCTGTTCTGTGCCCTGGCATGCTGTGTTCAGACGTGGTCATGCTGGATGGTTGCTGACCCCAACCAAGACCTGCTGATAGCAGCAGGAGCTGATCAGATTGCTGATGCGCTGCGTCTCTGGCTGGGCAACGCCATGTACACCATCTTTGTGCCTGGGAAGTGTGCAGCACGGTTGGGCCAGGGCTTCTCAACAACAGTGGATGCGGCAGTGATGGCTGAACATGAAGTGGTGAGATGGGCTTGGTTGTGCTGGTAGTGCTGTGCCATGCTAGTGCTATGATGCAGCAAATGCTGCGCTCTTATTCATGAAAGGGAGCATTGGCGGTGGTGGGGGCTTGCTGTGCTACGAATCACCTTTCTACTTACTGTGGGCAGTAAACCCAATCAGTCACATAGCATGTGCTGCTCTGTTGGATGCTTTGTGTGGCTCAGCACATGGTCACCAACAGCCAAATGGTTGTGCTTTGCTGCAAGACTCGCACTACGGGTGGCTAATCCACTGGCACCAGCAGCAGACATCAAAGACCACCTGCGTGATTATGGTGCCTCCTGCAAAGTCCGAACGACAACATTTGTGCAGAGCCCCCCCCCCTTCCATCCCAGACACTGCCTGCACTTTTGAGTGTGCCAACCATGCATACTTACTAACTGTCAGCTGATATGGGGTATTGTCTAGCACCAGCTTCACATGCAAACCACCAGAGTACCACTGAAAACATTGCAAGATTTGTTGCTGATGCTGCCTGGTGTATTGCAGGAGGCGATTGATGATGTTTACACAGGCAATGATGAAGGCTACTATGCCCATTATGATGCCAACGGCGGTCTCGTCGTGTCAGCTGGGGAAAACTACTGCTTCAGTGATGGGGTGGGCCGCATATCAACTGATCTGCTGGATGCTGTGCTCCAGGAGTTGCCCTTTGTGTCTGTTGACCTGGGCCCTATCAGTGCTATACAGGTACGGATCAACATGCAGGCTTGTAGTCCCTGGAAACCAGCCTTGGGCGTGGACCGCCAGCACCCGGGCGGCAGCTACAGTACAACCCTGGTCACATCTTATCCATGCAGCAGCAACGAGGATGTCCCATGTTTGTTAAGTAATCATTGTTTGAACCTCTTGATGCTCATTTTTGTAGGTTCCCTATAATCGTCTGCACCATTGCCATACCATAGCACTGCTAGTACTGCAAGAAAATGGTGTGGGACAGCTGCATGCAAGATTGGCGTGCCACCACTCACGCTGCTGCCATGCTTTAACCGCAGATCCGCTTTGGAGGTCACAAGGGCGTGTTGTCCCGGTACTCCGCCCTGGCAGGCCGCAGCATACAGCTTCGACCCAGCATGTGCAAGTTTGGCAGTGACCACCCTCAGCTAGAGGTGGTGACAGTTGCAGCGTATAGGCCGGTGTATCTCAACAGACAAGTTATCACGATGATGAGCCACAACGGAGTGCCTGAACAGGTGCGCCCAAGGGAGGAGACACCAGCTGTTGGGAGCATGTAGCATGCTTGGTACTCTTGTACATGCTGAACAGTTGCAAGCAGTGCGGAGCAAGGCTGATCAGAGCGAGTGCGGAGGAGCCTTGTGTTTTGATATGTGTTTCTGAAGCTGCCTGGGTCGTCAATTGCCTTGTGAGGTTGGTTGTCGTCATTTATGCATATGCCTGTGCATCTGACGTGTGTGTGCTATCCCTTTGTTCAAAATGCTGTTACATGTGTCAGTGCTGACTGTGTCATTGAGTAAAAGAAAACTGCAAACTTCACTGTGCTTGCAGGCGTTCCTGAGCAAATTGGAGGCTTACCTTAATCAGCTGAACCTGATGACCAGCAACATTGATGCAGCTCTGGACTTGCTGCCTTCACTTGGCAACGTCTCGCCAGGTCAGGTGTACTCCACTATGTTGCTGTCTTGATTGCCTGGTGGAGAGCTTGTTGCCTGATCATCACATAGGCGCACCCAACATGACCAGTTGGGTGTGCTTGCCATGCTCAGTGACAAAGCGTGTTGTGCTTCTGGAGTGTGAAGCATGTCTTGACAGGACTGTCGCTACACCTTGTGTGCATACGATACATGTCTCAACCAGGCCCTTGCTGTTCAGGCTGAGAGCGCCATGTCACCCCTATTCCACTGCGCTGCAGCTGCCCAGGATGCTCTCATCCGCCTGCTGAACATTGCTAGAGCCTGCAACTTGGTCCTGGACCCCCTGATGAATAGCTGTCTCAGAGCTGTCACACAGTGGCAGGTATGACGACCCCGCTGGCAGCTATTGTGCTGCATGTTGCAGCGAGAGTCTTGCCATCGTGCAGTGCAAGCAGTAGAGCTATGAGAACTGCTTGCACAAAGCGGTTGCAAACTGCAGAGCTGTGTGATGCTGCACACATCACAGGCAGTCTTGCTTGGGAGAGCTTTGGATACCTGCTGTTGTGCGCTTCAGCCGTGAGGTCAGCCAGTCCCCTGACAGCCCATAAAGACATTGCTCCAGCTGACCTGCTCACCTCATATATGAAGTTGGACTTGCTGAGTGTTGGAAAGCCAGTGGCTCACGCTGTCGTGTTTACTGCGTTCATATCCAGCTCAGCCCTGCTTACACCTGCTTACACCTGCTTACTGCATGTCATTCTCACCAGCTGAGTGCCAATCCCTCCTATTGTCGCTCATCGTAGGTGACTGGTCTGCGTCAGAAGGCTCGTCTGTTGGTGCGTGAGGGCGCCACACTGATGGGTGTGATGGATGAGTATGGGGTGCTGGAGGGCGATGAGGTCTTTGTGCAGGTCAGTGACTGTGTGGTTGCTGGTGCTGGTTCCAGCATGTTTGGTGCCAGGCAGGCGGTGTGCTACTTATAGTCATGTCAGCTGTCCCTAGTGTGATTGATTGTCTTGGGTAACAGCTGGGCTTAAGGGCGGTGGCGATGACTCCTCTGGGCGATAAGGTCAGTAGCAGCAGTGTTGAATTTGTATCCTGGCTGTAACATCTGTTAGCCACTAGTCATGGTGCACAAGGATTTCCCCATGCATGATATGTGTAGCAGCTTGACATGTTGCAGTCGACATTGTTTTGAGCCTACCAGTAGCAAGAGCTTGACCTTGATACAAGCATGCCAATTCACCAGACACTTGTTGTTGTGGATGTACCTGTTGCAGCTGTCCACATCCACAGTTATGTTGGCCTCTACTTCCTGCCTGCGCATCATCAGCTGCCAGCTGTCCCTATGCCTTACAGGTTGTCAAGCCTCACAGAGGCAAACGTACTCACGGCCCTGCTCAGATCATCACCGGCAAGATCACGCTCGCCAAACACCCAGTAGCACACCGAGGTGACACCCGGCAGGTGGAGGCAGTGAACCCCTATCACAGGCTGGGTGGACTGCAGTTGATCAATGACTACACCAATGTCATCGTGTTCAGTCAGAAGGGGGAGAGACCGCTGCCTAACAAGCTGGCAGGAGCTGACTTAGTGAGTTTAAGACAGTTGGTTGTGTGCAGGGCAAATGATGAGCTTTATATTGACAACTGCAACACAGCATATCATCAGTTCGCTTATGTCAAGGCTGTTAGTTGGCCAGCGGGCGCCTGCCTCCTTACGTACTTGTAGCGACGGCAGTGTGCAACAAACAATGCAACGCAAACTCCTGGAGCAGAATCCCACTCTGTGCTACGACTGAGTGCAAGCCTATGCCAACCTTGTGTGTGTCTTTTTCTACTGTATGACTATGACAGGATGGTGACATGTTTGTTGTAATTTGGGATGAAGATTTGCTGCAGCCCAGGAACAGTGAGCCCATGGACTACAGTGCAGACAAGCCCAGGGAGGTGAGCTGGATCAGGAGTGCTGTATCATCTCTAGGCCATATTCACATCGCTCACATCCGTGACTCGCCTTATACACCTGCCGCCCTCTGCTTTGTGTCGTCATTAGCATGTTGTTTGGCAGCGTGGCACTGTATCTATTGCAAAAGTAGAAGCTGCCAGCTAGCAGAAACAGTGTATACGCAAAGTGTCTGGTCGTGTTGTGTTTCCATGGTAATCAAACACGACTCAGAGATGTGAACAACATAGTCGCAGCCTGCTAACGCGACTCATGTTGGTCTTGAGCACACTCTTGCATACAACTAGAGTGTGTGGCTGTTCCTAGTCACTTCCTGAGGCCTTAATCTCGTGACAGTAAGTGCCAGTATTGCAGGAGACCAGCCACTCAGCTCAGCACTCGAGGCCCAACCAAGCATCTGCTGTGGGCAGCTGAACTGTGGTCATTATAACACTGGCTTGTCACATGCCTTGCAGGTGGATAAGGTGGAAGTACACCACCTGCAGGAGCACTTTGTGAACTGCATCAGAAGTGACAACCTAGGGATGATCTCAAACTGGATACTGGTACATGCTGACCGTGATGGGGCTGACTGCGTGGCCTGTGACCGCCTGGCACAGCTGCACTCTATCGCTGTGGACTTCCCTAAAACGGGCAAACCAGCATACATTGGTCCAAATGAGAGGCGAATCTTGGTGAGCTGAAACTTGGGACTTGTTCAGTCCTTGGTGATCCAGTGTGTAATAGGCTTGTCTGCACGAATCACATATGAGTAATTCAACAGCAGCAGTTGTTTCTAACCATGCACATGTAAATAAGCCAGGTCAGCAGAAACTGCTGTATGGAACGTGCGAGTATGGGGATGTGCCAATGACAGCACATGGTCAAACCTGCAGTGCAAGTTCGTTGACCACTCCGTATTTTGGACTCTTATGCATGATATGATTCACCCAATGGTGTATGCAGCGGCTCCCACTGCAGAACAATCTTTGAGTATCACCGTTATGATAGATCTGTCAATGTTGACAGCTATGCGAAAGTGATTGATTGAGTTTGTGTGCATATCTGTGGTGTGCGTGTGTGCTGTGCAGATGCCTCCTGAGCTGGCTCATCCGCACTGGCTGGAGAAGCCTGACAAAGATTACTACCACTCAGACACAGTACTGGGGAAGATGTACGACATGGTCAAGGACCACCCAATCAACAAGCAGCTAGAAGAGAGCAGAATACAGCAGCACAGCAGCAGTCCAGACAGCACCAGCAGCAGCAGCAGGCAAACCAGGGCAGCAGCGGCAGGAAACAGCAGCGATGGAAGCAAGCAGGTAGTCAACGGACATGATACCGGCAGCAGCAATGGCGTGGTGCAGCCAGTGGCGGCTAGCATCGCCAGCAGCAGCACATATAGGCCACTATTCAATGGCAGCGGCGGCGGGATTTATCAGCCGCTGGGTCACGGCATTAGCCTCGCCCCGCTGTCGTTACAAGCGGCAAATGGTAATCATCATAACAGCTTTACCATGAATGGCAGCAGCAACAGTAATGGCGTAGATGATGACCCCTGGGGTCATGGAGCAGCAGCAGCTGGTGACCCTCAGGCTGCTGCCCAGCAGCAGCAGCAGCTGTGGCCTGAGCAGCTGCTGCATGCCCCTGGTGTTGCCCCAGGGTACAGGAGGTATCTTCATGAAGCTGGGGAGCATTACATAGAGTTTGAGAATGATGTCATACAGCTGATGAACCAATCAGACGTGTGTGATGTTGGTGAGCTGCAAACACCTTGATTGAAATGGGGCTCACGGCACAGCTGTCAGCAGCATAGGAATGTCCAGCTTCAGGGATTGTTGTGTTGGTCCGAATTCTTGCCAGGTGCTTCAGCTGAGTCTGATTGACTGAGCCCGTGACTGTGTCGTGACTGTGTCCAACCTGCTGTTGATGGACAAGCAGCAGTAGTGTTCTTGGGCTAGCATGTACTTTGCACCCTGTACCCCCAGCCCCCCACCCCCTGCCCACCCCCACATAGTCGCAAGTTACAAGTGTGTGTACTGCTGTGTTACTGACGTCAGTTGATACCGCTGCTGTGTTATGTACCCACCTGTGCAGGTGAAATGTTGACGTGCTGTGTGGGCTGGCTACAAACCACCCAAACTCACCAGCAGTACGACCAAAAGGAGCACCTATTCGGTGAGGTCAAAACCCTCTTCACAGCAGCACGCAGGCGGTACCTGCTGGCAGTACTGCAGCATGTTGGGGCAGCTCAGCAGTCAGAGCACCTGCGCTGCATGAGGATCAAGGCCTTGGAAGCCAAGGTCAAGGCCCTGTTTGCCAGCAGCTTGGAGGCTGATGCTGACAGCAGTGAGGTTGGCAGCAGTGTCAAGCTGCAGCTTGCTGCTGCTTATTTGGTAGTGGCAAACAAGCACTTGATTAGGCAGCAGGCTGGGCAGCGAGGCTTTGGGTTGAGCTCTGCAGCTCCAGTTAGCAGTGGTCGGCTTGGTGTGTTTGGTCCAGCAGCTGGGGCTGTGATCTCAGATTCTGAGAGTGAATACAGTGAATCAGAGGAGGAGAGCGATGCAGACGACAGCCAGCCCCCACCACCAGCAGCAGCGGATGGATCACCGCAGGCTACTGCAGTCTCAGAATCAGCAGCGCTGGCAGCAGTGTTAGATGCTGATGATCGGTTGCAGCGTAGAGCAGAGGTGAAGGCCAAGGTGTCTGAAATTAAGAAGCTAGTGCGGCTGGCTTTCCAGTGGGTGGTGGCAAGGGAGTTGCAGGAGCTGGCTGATTACTTTTGAGCTTTTAGGATAGGTGCAGTTTAGTGTAGTGACTCAGATTCATCGAGGGGGCTTGTGCAGTATTTGCCTGCTGCTGTGTTTTTGGGCCTTGAGGAGTAGAGTCGGTAGCTAGGGTATTGCAGGAGTAGGTTGTGTTGGTGTAGGGTAGTGGAGCTTGCGGCTTGCGTGTATAGCTGTAGCTCTCCAGAGCATGTCACGTGGGGTGATATTGTGCTTGAAGCACAGTTGAAATTCTGTGCTGTCAAGCAATGTGTCAGAGCGTGGGTTAGGTGGGGTAGATTCGTTTAGGGTATCAGAACAGTTGGAGCATTATCAAGTACTGGTAGGTGTAGCTAGCGTTCATGGCGGCTGGTTGTGTTTATTGTGATGCGTTGTAGCTAGCACTATAACAGAAATAAAACCTTCATAATACTTTGTTACCATTGGAAACAAGCATGAAGCAAAGGCAGAAGCACTATAGTTGCCCTTGCATTCGGTATACAGCAGTTCGCTTGGCATTCTATCATAGATGATGTTGCATGAGCTAAACTTCATAGTGAAATCTGGTTTATGTTCGTAGGGCTATCTTCAACCACTTGTAGGGCTATCTTCGACCACTCGCAGGGGTGTGCTACACCAGGTGTCTTTTGTGCAGATCATCTGCAGCGGATGCTGTTGAAGCAGCAGCTTGTGCAGGCGGTTGCCTGGTGTCATACAGTCACAACAGCGAGACCATATCTGCAAATACTATGGCGCTGCATATGGTGCAACCACAATATACGGCTGTTGCAGCTGGGTATAGAGGCCAGGCCTGTTCACAATGTCACATGGCATTTCCTGTTGCATGAGCTAAAGAATCACAATGTCACCATGCAGTGCCTGTGCTCATCCACTGCGAATATAATCTAGACCTGACTGAGTTAAGAGACCGCGGGATCATGAGCAGCCCAAGCCACTTTCGGGTGGCGTACCCCATGCATGGCACGACAGCTCTTGCCAGCGCATCTATCCTGTTTGCATTGGCTCAGTCTCTTTTACATAGTGCGCTGCATAACAGCTACATCATGGTAAAGTGACTGAGTAGCGGGACTGCAAGTCAACAGTTGTCATGTCATCAAGAGTTCCATGAGCTACTTGGTGAATTACCAAGTAAAATGCGCTGGCAGAAGTCTATAAGAAGTGCTGCCAAAGCTATCTGATGTACGTACAGCATCAGGATCATATCAGCAGATCACAAAACTAACAAAATTAACATAGCAGACACAAGAAAAGAGATAGTAAGGCTCTACACAGGATATCCTTGATACAACCATTCAGTGATACGTATTGCTGAGGCTCGCTGCTGCACCTTGGTCCCATCCGGGTGCTGAAGTTGAAATGGCAGTACGACACCGTTGCCCAGCTGATTCCAGGCAGATCTGTCCTGCACACTGGCATACAGACACACCGAGGCACTCACATGTACCCCAAACAACATTGTTAACACATTTGTGCTCAATTGCATTAATGGTGCAGGATTCACGTTGCCTGCAACAGAAGAGACGAAATGAATGAGCCACGTGCTATTGCATGGTACATCAGGGCCCTTGCTGAACGAGATGTGCAGCAAATCCATGCTTGCAAAACAGCAGCACGCACAAATGACTAGATTGGAGGCATACACATTGTATGACACAGCATGTGTGGCACTACTGCAGTGCCAAGATGAATCACCAGCTGACACAAAGGTACACACTGATTGCGTAAACATGCTGTTACAAGACCCTCAGCACCAGCTAATTTGCTGCCTGCATACACACATACTTGCCACTGAGAATCCATCCTGCATGTCACATCTTGCTGCCTTAAACCACAATCAGGCTGCAGTCAACCACCACAAGGTCAGTCAAGCAGCCTCGCGCAATCACAACGCCACCATTTGGTTCCCATCCGGCCCCCCCCCTCTCCCACTGCAAAACACAGCTGAAGACCCCTTGGGTTCAGGAGGCAGACTTTTGGTTCTTGGCATCACAGATAACATTGAGCCCCGCGGCCTCTATCTCCCTAACAACTTCCATCACTTTGTTATGTGGTGGCGTCTTGACACCTTCCAATGGGTACTGCAGGCCTAAAGCGTCCCACTTGTTCTTGCCTAACAAATGATACGGTAACAACTCCACACCCTGCAAACTAGGTTGTCCCTGACAGAACTTGATGAGTTTCTGTATGCCCTGGTGGTCGTCTGTGTGGCCGGGTATGAGCACATAACGCAGCCAGAAAGGTATCTCACGAGCTTTGAGCTCGTCTGCAAACTTGAGGGCTCCTGGTTGTCGGAGGCCTGTTAGGCTGGTGTACTTGCCGGGGTCCAGATGCTTGATGCAGAACAGCACCATGTCTGTGTGTGGGAGCACCTTAGCCCTACAAGAACAAACAACAGCGGGAGGTGTTTGCGTGACTGAGGTAGCTAGTCTTTGCTTGATACGCATAGCCCTCCCAGTCTTGCTTTCTAAGCTGTGTCCAGATGTCAGCACTACATCGCCAGACTGTAGCCAGGCACCTACTGTCAAGTCTGGCAGCTATTCATTGTCAATCGCATCGCCAATATCGCACAATATGTTTTCATTGCATTGCTGCTGCTGTTGCTGTGATACTGTGTGCTTGGCTCAATGGTACTTATGGCTGGACCCACATGTAGCCAGCTGCTCACCAATGGTTGTGCTTTGTTCCCTGGCCTGTTGTGTCTAGACATGTTGTCAGGCCCAAAGCATGAGCCTCCTGGAAGATTGCTGATGTAAAATCAGGTTGCAACAGCGGCTGCAGGACAACAAATTCGCCGCAGCAGTGATGTATAACATTGGATGAGCTGGATGAGCTGCTTGCAGTCATTTGTGACACATGAATTGACAAAGTGTCTATGAAGTGCTGCACTGGCTTCGCAGGTCAGGCCAGCTGATCAGGACAAGATCCGCTGAGTCCATGCTACTGCCTGCTAGATACCAGAACTCAGCAGCTGCTGTACACGC
>NSMO01000775.1:0-11780 GCA_002588565.1 Coelastrella sp. UTEX B 3026
GCAAAACGCGCGAGGAAGTCGTACCATCTGCGCGCAGCTGCAAAGTCCGTTATACAGCAGTAAGTTTCGATGTCTATGCCTCTGCTGTAGATTACTACACTGTTACATTCTTCGCATGGCAGGCGGTGTCATCGCAGGTCTTCAACTACTTGCTTATACTGTGAATAGCTTGCACCCATGGCAGTCCACGGCTGAGGCAGCTAGCACCATGACAGTTTCAAACCTGCTAAGCACCTCACCAAACATCCTTGCTGTTCCATTTCCCATCTGCACTGCATCCGCCCCCACCTTCATCACAGGTACTACTACATGACGCAGCTCCCCAGCGTGTTTGGTTTCGTGAGCCCCATGATCACATACTTTGCCCTGGGCGTCAGAAACTGGTGGATCATCTTCGACATCATTGTTGGAGCCGCTTTGATCTTCATCTATATGGTGCTGTGCGTATTCCATCGTGCACTGCTGGCACCGGCTAGGGCATAGACAGAGCAAGCAGCTGTGTTATGGTAATCAGCTACCTGGGGGGGGGGGGGGGGGGGGGGGGGGGGTCAATCGTCATATGTACCAGGTTGAGTAGCTCAGTCAGCTGGACGATGCTGTACAACTTCAAGGGCAGCTGCGCTTCGCTTATAGGAACAGCGCTCATATGGCAACAGCGTCATGAGCAGCACATGAACAGAAGTATATGCCGTCAGAGGCAGCTGCAACAGCACCTGTTGCAAGCAGCTGCAGCAGGAGGGGAAGTGTCTATTGCTGGGGTCAGCAGGGATGTGGTGTTTGATTTCATGGTTGAGAGCTTTCCTGGCAACCATCACAGTAATCAGCAAACAGGTTGGGAACAACAGCAAGTCCCCTCAGCAGGCTGTTGGTGAAGCAGTGCGCCCAGAATGCAGGGACTTATGCTTTGTGTGCATCCGAGTCCGTTGTTATAAATGGAAGCAGCTGCAGGATTCCCTCGTCAATTGTTGCGACAGGCCTGTAGCTAAGCTGGCATATGTCTGATATGCATTGTTGTGGGCCATAAGGCGTGGTGCATGGTGGTGGGTGTGGGCACTGTGAGCTGTGCGAGTCTTGCCAATGCCTTGTGAAAGCTAGGTGTACAGCTGTGTCATGTTTGTGTGTGCTATCTATCGCAATCTGCTAGTACCAGGATGTCTCTGTGTGCTTGTTGTGGAATCGCATTGGCGTGCTTTTCTGCACTGATGCTGCTGTTCGGCCTGGCTGGCAACCGACACGTGTCAGATGTACATCAGCATATCCATGCTTGTTTGCTTGCTCATTACCCATGGTTGCTGACATTGACGTAAATCCCCTATGTCTGTGCTGGAGCACCAAGTGTTGTGTGTGTGGATTGTTAACTGGTCGCTTAAGATGTATTATGGCTTGACAGTATGCATATGTTATGCATGACATGAGTTGCCACTCATTGACTTGTTAGCGGTCTAACTGTCATGTATTTGCAGCTTCAAACCAACCATCCTCCTTGCTGGCATGTAGGGCTGTTGATTGGTATTCAAGGCAACTGAGTTGCTCAAGTCTATATATGCTGGGCTGTGTGTTCTGTTGGATGTGTGTCAGCTTGTACTGGATATGTTGTAACACTGACTCTTGTGTGACTAGTGTGTGCCCCTTGGGAATTTGTGGTTGTGGGCGACGTTGCCCAGCTCGCACCAACAGTTGCAAGGTTGAATAAACTTGCTACAAAGACAAACTCTGCTGCACCTTTGTTGGCTTAAACATGCCTTCATCTTGTTGCATAGCAACCAATGGACTTGCCTGTCATATTGCTTATTGCTGTTACAACAGTTGCAGTTGCCTATCTTTTTGTTCAGCAGGGAGTACTAGCATCATGCTGGCAATGCATCTTGGACTTGGCATTCTCAGAAGGAGAACATGGCACAGGAGCAATACACATAGTGGCATGGCACCGCAGCTTTGCCAGCGCATCTAGCTTGTTGCATTGTCTGAGTCACATTCACATAGTATCAGGTGAATGCTGGCCCAATGGGCACCAGGTTGCTACTTTGATGCCAGCAGCATTAAGCTAGCTTGTGGTAAGGATGGTTCAGTGTGGCGGATGTTGCGAGGACTAACCGTTCTCACTCAATTCCGCTGACAAGCGCACATGACAGCTGCCATGGAGTGGTTGACTTATCACTGTGAGGGAGGTTTCAGTCACTGAGTTGGCCGGCTGAGGCAGTCCCTCCAATGTTTGTCCCAAGGGCCTTGCTTCCGGAGCATCGCCCGGGGTGAACCCTCTAGAGTAGATCTACTAGGCTATCCATCCATCCAATCAGATACTACGGCAAGGCACTAGTGTCGCGCGCCCTGGGCTGCCAGGTCAGCTTCCAGGCCGCAGGGCACCGTGCGGCACTCATACTGGTAACGTCATAGAACGATACCGTCGTTTCGCTGCTGCCGCTCTCACGTGACCTGTGACCAGGTTTATATACTGTCGTGGATTTTGTTGAGCTACCTCCCGCGGCCCCAACGCAAACTGCCCGGTCACAGCAGCAAAGCACGGGGTTGCTTCACCCCGCGTTTTCAAAACAAGTCCCAAAGCACAACCAGCGTACACAAAAGAGGCCCAGTGGCGCGAACGATGACACCAGTCACGCGCGCGCAAGCTGCTACCTCAAGTAGTCAGTGAGAAAGAATTCTTTGTAGCACAAGCAACAGCACTCATTACACAGCCAATGGCTGACCGCGGTCAGCCAAAAACGTACTCCTGTGCAACAGTGTCGACACCACTCTTGGACGTCCTCATTACATGACATGACAGTTCGAACTGTCGTGAATTCACGACAATCATGCAACGACAGTCATGCCACAACAGTCAAGCCACGACAATTATGCCACCACAGACAGTCATGCGACCACAGACATGCCAATACACTAGGCCGAAACGGGCTTCCCCGGGTAAGGGGATTTTCGGGCAAGGGCTTGCCCGATCGGGCTCGCGAGTAGTGTGTCGCGCTTCCCCGGGTAAGCGCGCCAGAGCGACAGCTTCCCCGGGAGTCACCGGGTAAGTTCCCCTCTGTCCGAGGTTCCCCGGGGAAGCTGACGAGGCTTCCCCGCGTAAGGCTTCCCCACGGCTGCAGGCGCTTCCCCGGGGAGGCGCGACACACTACTCGGGCAAGCCGCGTAAGGCTTCCTCGGGTAAGTTGTCAGTGGGCTTCTCCGGGCGCGAGGAAGGGAGCCTGTGAGGCTCAATGGGCCAGAAAGCCGCAGGGCACGCGTACGGCTTGTCGTGTGACTGGAGTCTCAAGAGAGAGACCCTGCTGCTCTGAGTGGGCTTGGCAAGTGTCACACGGTCTATGGAAGAACCATTTCTGACAACAACTGCATGTATACATACATTGCATACAGTCTCTTTTACAGTGTGTTGCACTGCACAACCTCAAGCAGACAAGGACTCCCAATATGTGGGGCCTGTTACACAAGCGTGCGATGCAAAAAGTCGAGCAGGACGGCTCGGCCTGCGCCCGCTCGGCAACAAAGGGTAAAAACATTACAGATGCAACATTTGTTAGGGGTCCATTGCCGTTGCTTCTGTGTTCTGGGTTGGTGCCGCGAACACGCGTGCTGTCGGATGCAAAATAAGTCCACTGGCGGCATCTCTCGCCTCGCAACTTCCTGTAACAGCAGGTTGTGTTTGTTTCCTATAGATGTTAGGTAATCACTGGCGGCCTTAGCTTAGTATTGTCTCGTGTGTTGATTTTATAACACAGCAGCGCAAGGCGAGCCGCGTTGACTGCGTATTCAGCCGGCGTTTGGCGTGGAGTACCATGTACATCTGCGTCAAGTCTAATGAAATGGACAATGACTGCTCAAAATGCTTCACTGACCCGACAAGCGACAGCGATGTCCTCTTAACTCCAGTGACAGTCCGGCAAGTTCAAGTCCTCTTACCCAAGCTGCAATCAAGGTGAGAACTGCAGGATCTGCAATATTTGCTGGCTTCTGCACCGCGTCCTTTTCTGCTGCGCATGTTTCTTGCAGCCATGGCCTGTCGCGGTGTTTGTGTGTCCGCATTGAGCCCTCGCCTGCTTCCCATAGAATAAGTTTCAACTACTAAGGCGCATGTAGTCAGCTGTGGAGTCTGTGGGCGTAGGTTCGGCGCCGGGGGTGAATATGTACAGCGATCCCTGTGGTGGGCTGCCTGATCTGTTGTGTCGCGTTCGCTGTGTTGCCAGAAACAATTAATCAGAGTTCCTTGCTGTCAAAGTTTGCCTGCTGAACCGTGTGGCTGTTGTTGCTGCATGCAGGTGCTGTGAGTTGTGCCTGTGTGGTGGCCTCTGAAAAAGTATGTGAGTGGCCGGGCTTGAACTCCGGTCCACCCGCATAATTTTCGGCGGGAAACTGATTGGCGGGACACGTCGAGGCCAGTTTTGTTGGTCGCGGAGGGCTAATATGGTCGTGAAAATACCTAGCAATGGTTGCAATTGTCTTGTTTTATTGATTTAGCTGGTGCGGCACTGCTGGTTTGCATGTATGTGGGAGACTTTGCATCTGGAGTGTTGTGTGCCCTCGAGTTTCGGGGCATATGCTGCCTGTTTGGAGCTGCCAATGGCAAGGAAATATTAGTAATAGTACAATGTAACACAAACAAAGGCTAGTTCCGGTGTTTGAGGCCCCGGGCTCAAAATTTTGCATCCGAGGGGATCCTGGGCTGAATATATATATATCCCAAAGACACAGAGCCACAACCAACTGGTGCTGCATCTGACTGCAAGAAATCAGAATGCGGTACAAGGACTACCTGACAAGGAGAACAGCCAACCAACATGGAGTGGTGACTGATGGCAAGCATGCGCCAAGTAGCGCAAGCTGAAACAACCAATATGGCATCAAAACAGACACCCTTGGGGCGTCAGCCAAAGATACACTAATAATAAATGTACATATCGATAATATATATCTGCACACATGTTTGGACAACATGTATGGTTGACTACCAGGTGAGAAGAGTGGACATTTGCTGAGGCAATGTATTGAGGATCAGCATGCTAGGCTGGCTTTTGTTGCTGTCCCGCCATAAGCCATCCCCTTAGCAAGCACAGTACAACCAGCGTCATGGGCACCGCCCTTCGATTGTGCTCTCCAGCTGCTGAATCGTAATCCCCAATATGCGTTACTGGGCAACTGCAATGGAGTCATCCATCTGCTGCCATGCAAGCTGCAGTGACTGCTGTGCAACTGGGACCTTGCACTGCCTGCAGCATACATATTGTGCACTGCTTGAGTACGTGTTGATTCTGTCAGCCGATTCTCGTCACGGTAATGCAGGCACGACAGTCCCCGTAGCTGCGTGTCACAGCTGCCGCTTGCTAGATATCACCTACGCAGACCACAGTGCATGGCGCCAAGCCCAAGACCAAGATGACTTGATCAGGACTTGCACGAGCCATTGTTGTGCCAATAGCGCTACATCACCTTTGCAGATGGCAGCTTGGCCGCTCCTAGCTCATACATTACTGACATGCTGTTGGGGCTTGCTTGTGCTGACACATCACTCTGTGTCACTGCTTACTTGCAGCTGATAGAGCTGCTGTCGCCTGCACATACCCGGTAGCGGCGTTAAGTATGTCTGTAGAAGGATGTACTGGGACTGACAGCATATGCGTTGTTGCTGCAAGTGCCTGGCCTGTAAACAACAAGAAGCGAAGTACTCAGAATCTCATGCACTGTTGCACTGTGGACGCAAACTCTGTCTACAGTTGCAGTGCACACAGCTGGCTCTGGCATGTGCTGTAAAGGCAGGCAGTTTACAGCTACAAGGCAGACTTGGAGGCTTGCTGAGCAAGATATGCCATAGCCAGGGCTGCTTGGAGCTCAGCAGGTTACCTAAACATTGGTGTGCCTCCTGGAGGTGATCTCCGCCATCCTAGTTAGCAGTGACAGCCGATGGGAACCTGCATGCAACACGGTGCTTGCTTGAGGCGACCGACTGCGACCGGAACAACTGCCTGTAACCAAACATCCCCATCTGTCAGGCTGCCAAGCTGCCGGCTAGCTGCCCACAGGCACCCGTCAAAACGCCTGCGTTCCACTGCTGCATTGCTGACCAGCTCTTCACATTGCCATGACGTGAGCCTATGAACAACCTGCAGCAGACCACTGTGGTGACCACAGTGGTGCATCAAACAGACCAGGGCATACTCACCTAGTCGGTAGGTTGCTCTACAGCATCATCCACCAGCAGCTTGTTCTTCTCTACCCATTCCCGGGCGCCCATATGCTTGCTGCGTAAGCCATCAACAACTACAACATCGGCGCTTTAAGCGCGGGTGCCACATGTGTCAAGCAGGTGCACATCATGCTCTTGCCGCAGGGGAGCCCTGGGCTTCGCGTCCTTATGCCACTCGATGCATCTACTCATGCGTGGTGGATAAACATCAACACCCTCAAGACCTGCCCAATCCAAGTCCACAAAGCGCACCCCCCACTTGGGGCCGTCCCGGCGCACCATGATGTTGGGACCACGACAATCTCCATGAACAGCCGGCTTCTCCACATCACCATGCTTCACAAGAATCTTGTGGGCCTGTGCCAAAGCCTGCCTAGCCGCATCCTTTGCCTCATCTGCCACTGCTGAGCTGTAACTGCTGCTGACCTCATAAAGAGGTATCCAACCACCATCCAACATGTCCATGGCTACATAGCTATAACCTCCTGGCAATGCTGTAGTGCTGCAGTGTAATGGGGCTACAAGCTGCTCTTGCTGCCACGCTCTGTGCACCTGAAGAGCATTAGTCACACACAATATCACTACCTGCGCTCAGCACAGTGTCACTGGTGACAACATGATAGATATCTATGCTACATCGATGTAGCAAGGATATAACATGCAAAAGCAGCTCGTGGCATGCTTGCAAGAGGTGCTACCATCACATACCCATTCTTTGCATACATGACCAAGTTCTACATGTGCACGATTTCTAGCACTTGGGATAGCATAAAGGGACACCAGCAACAGCAAGGCCAACGAGTAGCACCAAACAAGGCACAAAGAGTGACCGGTACTCACATGTTCAGGATAGGGACTAGTTGTGAACTTGGCAAACAACCTCTTGCCTTCATATGTGAGCTGGTAGATAAGCTTCTTTTGGTCAAGCTTGGGCAGCAAGCGTGGGTAGCTGTCGGAGCTGCTGTTGCTGCTTCCGCTGCTGCTGCTACTGCTCAGTGCTGCCAGTGGGTATGGCAGCAGCAGGGATGCCTCAGTGTGAGACGGTGCTGTGCTCACACGCAGATCAGCAAGCTTCTGCACCTCTTGCTGCGTGCGAACAGCCCGTCCTAATGATGCAGCATAACTAAAGTGGAGCCCTTCTTTCATGGCACTGACAACCTGCTGAACTCGTTCTTCTTGTCCGTGCTGCTGTTGAATTTCTATTGAGCCACTTCCTGTCCCGGCAGCCGTCTGGATGCGCTTTGCTAAGAACCAAGCTGCTGCTGCATAGCCACCTAGAGTGGCAGCTAACATGTCTCGCTGCCGTGGCAGCCTGTTGCCCTGCTCCACCAGTGGCACACTGGTTGCTAGGTTCTCCGACACTACACGGTTTGTGTCTGCTGTATACATAGCTGCATCCAACATCGCAGCAAGAGGCAGACAGCGAGTGGAATTGCGACACCAGTGGGTAGGACACTGCAATACTAGAGTGTGTTGGTGTGGATAGTCAACAGGGCAGCCTGTTATCTTAGTTCTGCAGCATGGCTTTTACCAGCACAGCCAGACACAGAGACCACTGCACATGCCTCACACCATTTGTAACGGCAAAGTTACGATAGGGATTGAATCTGTCAAATGACCGGGCGCGTCCTGATGACGCCAGCCCACAACTACGTTGGCTTTGAATTGTAGGTGGACCAGCCTCAGAGGCTACTTCAGAATGTGATCATCTCTCCTCAAGCCCTTCCCATCAGGAACAAATCTATTTTTACGCTTCCCTGAGCAGCCTGCTACATTGCATGCTCACCATGAATCTTCAGATTGGGGCCAGCAAGGTCCAGACAAAGCAGTGGTGCCCCAAGGGCACAAATCACTGGGTCATTCCACCACTTCCTGTCACTGCCCTCGTGGTAGTAGTAGTCCTGAAGGCACGTACAGGCGGCGGTATGAACATCATTGCATGGTGAGATGCTGACCATTAACTGTAAGAACCCAAGCCTTCCGATTGGCGTCTCCCATATTACACGCCCGCAGTCCGACAACAACACGACATGATGTAAAATGTCGATACAGTTACCAATGTTGCACACTGTCAAGACATCAGTACTACCATCTAGTAGACCCCGACGCCTGAGCACATATGGGAAACAACTGGGAAACAGCAGATTTACACACAAAACAAGACCAAAGCAACCCACCTGTACATAACGATGCGCTTGGTAAATTGGGTCCGCTGTTGACTCATTCTTGGTCACCACCAGAACTATCAAGTATGACCACAGGGGGCCAGACACGATATACTCGCCAGCATTCAGGTTCAGGTCTCCACCACCGCTGCTTTTGCTGCCCTGCTGGTGATAGGTTAACTCAAATGGCATGTGCTTTGTGTGCCAACTCAGAAAAGCTTCGTGCCGCGCCCTCTCCTTGTCATAGATCTTTGCACTCATTTGCACAAGCTCATCGGCGGCCTGGAATTGCAGGAGCAGCTTGCGGCGATCAGAAGTAGGTACACCATCAGGGATTGCCACCAGCAGCAGTGGCAGCACCCAATGCAAGACTGTCTACGTTCTCCGCACCAGCACCGCAGCAGCAGTAGCACGAGCCAGACTGTAAATGGCGCTTGCAGCGCCGCAGCTAGCATTCACGGTGTGCGCGGCAGCCAGCTGCGGGGGACTCTCCAGAAGAGCAACAGTTGCGATGCCAGCCGAGGAACCGAGTAAAGCATTGCAGCCACTCTACCAAAAAAACCTGGCCAGCCGTGTGCTGTCATGGGACATACAACACGTTCTCATACAACAAGTTACGACTATCATCCTGTGCCATACCACGTGCAGCTTGAGCAACACTACAACAGAAAAGTGATCGAGCGGCTGCCACCCATCGTGCCCTGCTAACCAACTGCAAGTTGTCCTTACTTCAAAGCACCAGTGTGGTGGTCTCCAGCTGGAATACATGGACGATGCGTCATGCAAGAGGCCAGCCTCCGGCCCAACAAGCATAGCTGGAAGTGCTTCGGTCATGGGGACATTTACTTGCCTGCCGGCATACAGGGCCCTCCGCCTCAAGTCTCCTGTGCTGTCAGGCGTGTATGCCTTGGCCTTCACTGGGTTGGCACAATCACTCGGTGCTGCTTTCACCCTCTTGTATGGAGGCCCTTCATAACCTGGGCAACACAGGCACCATCACACAAAGAGAGCGGCAGACAGACAGGAAGAGTGGCAGATTGAGAGGGGGGCAGTACTTGTCACTACTAGCTCAGCAGGCACAGAACGCATTGCTAGTTCTAGCCGTGACAGCCAAGTAAGCTTCTAGTGCAGCGATATGAAAGCACCGGGGTGCTGCTGACATCATTAAACCTGCTTTGACAATCCAGAACTGACGACGGGCTTGACTTGGAAAACGGGCCTTCTGCTGCCAGGCCTCCTGAGCTTATAGCAGCCCAGCGACCGGCGTCACGATAGCGATGTTTATGATGGTGCCATAGTCGGCCAAGCAGGAAATGTCCCATGCACCAAGCATGCACAGTGTTCCCCTCCCCACTCCCCTTACGCTTCCCAACCGCTGCTGCCACCACTGCAAGCTGCCCCTTCACAGTGTGCTAATGCCGGTACGCCTAGATTGTTTGGCGGTGTACAAATCTATCTCTGCTGGAATGTTGTATACTGCATTGCACCCTGACTGGTCACAAGTCTCACCTGCTGGGATGACTGCTTGATCCAAGGTGAGCCAGGTTGTAGATGATAACATGCGTGAAAAGAAAGGCAACATAAACAATTGATAGTCGCCCAACCAGCTATCATCGCTGCGGGCGGCCAACACATGCACTGCAGTCATTGCAAAACCGCAGCTCTGCAGACACTGCCATGTGGGAGATGTTCCATGGCGAGGCATGGAGTCCGGATGCTCTCCCTGCTACTGCGGCAGGGGCTGCAACCCCAAGGGGCTGTACCCCAAAAAGGGCTGCATTACAAAGGGGCTGCAATACCAAAGGGGCTGTGACCCTAAAGGGGCTGTAAGTCACAAGACACTGCTCCTAGAGGTCACGGGACACTGCCGCTGGAGGTCACGGGACACTGTTGCTAGAGGTCAACTGCGAAGTGACTTCCACATGTGCAGTGCTGCCCCACTGCAAGTCTGCTGCAGAGAGTGGACCTGCCCACCGTCGTCCTGACAAGCACTGCCCACAGTTGCTGTGCGGTGAGGCCAATGCGCAGTACTACCGACATACAAATGGTTAGCGGGACACAGCCCGCTGCTGCTGCAGCTACTCCTATGGTGACTAGGGTGCCAACGGTAGGGAATGTGAAGTCGACCCGACACACACATTACCCTCCCTCAACTTACGCTAGATAAGGGAGCGCTAGCGTTGAGCTCCCTTGAAAGCGCTATGCGGAGCTCATTCATTCATTCATTCAGGGTGCCAGAGACCCAGCAGGCTTGGCACTGCTGTCACCCATCCCCACAAGTCTGTCATGTACTGCCCGCAAACCTCACCTGCTGCTGAGTTGCCTGTTGTCACCAGTCCAGCACCATCAATGAAGACAACATGCAAGGAAAGAGACAGCAGTCAGGCGTCAGACGATGCCAGAAACAGGTGTTGGAAAAGACACGGACCGCTTACATACTGGACCCATGGGCCACTTGCTGCAGTACCTGGAACCAGCCAACACATGCGTAATCGCCTGCCAGTGCACATACAACATCTCAATGATTCCTGAAAATGCTGTGGCTAGCCCCACGCCTCCTTGCCGCTGCCGCCCTGCCACTGCTGCTGAGTGCCACTGCGGATGCCAAAAGATCTTGACCCAGACTGCACTGCTGCTGCTGCTGCTGTAGGTAATGCCCCATCTACTTAGCATATGCATATGCAGTGTCCCCATGCATCCCCACGGCTGGCCCCACCGCTGCTGCCTGGCTGTAGAACAGCGTTGCTGCGTCTTACCAGGCTGCTATCAACACTGCATGGTTTACGCGTTCAGAGCCAGTGGCTGCTGCTGATCTCAGCTGCATAGGGCATTTATCGAACCCAGCACGCACACCTGCCACTGCCCCACCACTGCTGCTTTTCTGCGCTTAGTGCTGTTGCACATGCCAACAATCCTGCTAGACACCGTAAGCTGCTGCTGCACAGTGCCGCTGTGCATGCCACCGTCTCCTGATGGAAACCCCAACATGCCCCGCTGCCATCACTGTTGTTGATGGCAAGTGCGCCCACGAACACAGCGCTGTCCACAGGCATCCCCAGCACCATCGTTGATCACAGCATGTAAGGAAAGTGCCAACAGTCAGCCGTCCCAACTCAAGTGCACTGACTTATGCTACTGCGCACGCCTACTTTGCTACTGAACACCCTTACTCTGACTCTAACACACAGTTTTGCCACATTGGGTAGGTCAACAAACAATTAGGCCAGTTACACTGTTGCTTTCCAGCTGGTGCCATACACACCTGAACCAGCAACCACCTTGACATACAGTGGGTCTCCCTGGGGCAGCTCTGAGACGCTCTCAACATCTTGCCATCGGAAAGCCTGGGGCTGATTCAACCTAGGGGTCTGCATGTATAGCTCCCTGCAAGCATACAAATCAGCTCGGTGGTGCTGATGCGGAGA
>NSMO01000776.1:773-11311 GCA_002588565.1 Coelastrella sp. UTEX B 3026
GCCAAGCATGCGGTGTGCCAGAGGGGCAACTCTGCATGAGCGTGCTGCTGCAGCAGGTAAGCAAAGTCTATCTATGACGTATACCTGTATGAGGTTTGACAGTCCAAGTCGCTGATGCAGATAGGACAGATGACAAGTGTGGTCACTCGCTGCCGATACTTTATTTGAATTGCAGCTCTTGACTAAAGGAGCTTTACAGACAAGAGATTCAGTGCAGGATGCTATTAATGAAGCACATCTTTGGCAGCTGTATATGCTGCCGCAGCAACAGCAGCATCTCTCTCTTGCTAGCTCACTCATTGGCGTGCTGATTTCTGGATTGATGCATCTGTTGCAGGTCGTTGATGGTCAATATGCCTTTGTGCTGCACACCGCCAACCCGCTGACTGGTCGCCACGGTGATATGTTTGGAGAGCTTGTAGCTGGACTTGGCGAAGTGCTGGTACGCCCTTGTTGGCAGCAGCAGCAGCGGTTGATAGCAGGTGTCTGAGGTGCATGTAGTCATTAGTTGAGTCAAACACAGCATTGGCTGGACATATCGTAAGCTGCTGTAGCAAGCACAAGCAGCTTGTCTTGTATATGATCTTGTACAAAGCAGTGAAGGTGGCCCCAATGGCTACACAGGGCGCCTGCATGCTGTTTGAGGCCTGTTGTAGCTTGAAAGGGACAGGGGTTGCGCCATCGTTGGCTGCCTTGAATGCGCTGGCTGTCTGCCTGTGCATTCAAGGCAGCCAATGATGGCGCAAGCCCCTGCGTGCTTTCCAGCTGTGGATTGAAGCAGGGATATGCTTGTGCAAGATGGCTGCATCTTAGCTAAGAGACCTTATGCGGCACATTGGGATGAGTGTTGGTGTATGACTATCCTACAGAAACTACGGTGGGGAATCTGGAGCCGCCTCGACACGCACATCACCTCCCCTCAACTTACACCAGCGCTCTATTAAAAGCTTTACACGGGCGCTCAATCATATTTTCCAAAGAATATAACTTGCTATTGTCTGCTGCCATAGGTTGGTAACTACCCAGGCCGTGCCCTGAGCTTCTCTGACTCGCCAGGAGCTCCAGAGCCCCAGCTGCACTCACTGCCAAGCAAGCGAGTAGCTCTGTATGCACCACCCGGAGGGACACTGATCGCTCGCAGTGACACGAATGGTGAAGATTTGGAGGCTTTTGCTGGCGCTGGCCTGTATGACAGGTGTGTTTGTGTGTGTGGGTGTTGCTGACAGGGTGTATGAGGGCTTGCAAATGGTGTTGGATGTTTGGTTACAGGTTTGCTGCTTGAGCCCCTGGGTGCTTGCACAATCTGAAGGCATTCACTGGTGCTGATCTGTGTGGCAGGTTTGTTCTTCAGGGCTCTACAGGCGTGACCCTCGCGGTAGTTGCTTGGCTACTTTGCAGCCAAGCTGGGTACACTGCTGCAAGGCTTTGGGTGTGGTGATGCGTAGCATTGTAGTGGCAGCATTCGTCGCCACATAGGCTGCCAGACAACATGTGATCTTTGATTATTAGCACGCCTGCTAAACCTTGAACTGGGCTTAACAGAGCAGGGTGATGTGTTGATGACGCTTTGTTTTGTGTCCGCATACGCAGTGTGCCCATTGTGCCCCTTTCTGAAGTCACAATCGAAGCTTCCGATGAGCCACTATTCTGGGATGGTGGCCTGCGTTCACGCCTCATTGACAGCATTGTAGACGTGGGGCAAGCTGTTGAAGATGCTTTCAATGGAGTCGCTCAGGATATTGAGGGCGTCTGGAAGGATGGGCAGTTGGTGGTAGTGCAGGCTAGGCCGCAGGTGTTGCCAGAATCAGCAGGCAAGAATGGAAATGGCCATTGAACAGTACTGATGGATTGTTGACTCAACCTTCAAGATACTGAGGGAACTTGGAAGGGTGGGAAGTTGGTGGTGGTGCAGGCTAGGCTGCAGATGTCACCAGGGCTTCTGAGATGTGAGCCAACTCATAGGTTGTGTCTGCAGTGAGCAGTAGTTGTGGCTGTGTAGGCTCATGGACGAATGTATGGCCAAATGTTGCATTGTTGAAAGGTGCCAACAATCGTCCTAATAATAATGGCCAGGATGCTTGATTACGTTGCATCCTGTTGGGACTGTCTGCCAGGTATATCTTTGGCAAACGCTGTGGTGCCTATGTATGAAGCTTTGCATCAAGGCTGATCTCTTGGCTGCAGAGATTGCATCATGCAAATGTATGTGTCGGCATTCACTATGTAGTTACAAGTGCATGCTGTAGTTGAATGGGCTGTCAGAGGGCATGTGGTAGTTGAATTGCTGTCAGAGGTTTGCATCGTGTTTTGATTGCTGTTGTGTTGCGTGTGAGTCCCTACATCTTTGTAGTCGTTGCGCCGACCAGCTGCAGCTAGGGTTCTCGATTTTTCAGTCAACGCTAGAAACCTGCCGGTGCTAGAGGCTTGTTTGCTAGCTTGCAAGTGCCCCTGAATATGTTTTTACTACTAATAGTATTCTATTGACGATGCCACGAGGCCGCAACGTTGTCTTCGAACCCACGAGTACAAGCGCCTCGCCTGTTCACACGTCACAACTACGTGACTGGCTTTATGTACTTCCAAGAAGGTTTCATTAGTGTATCGAGTCTGTCAAGTGATCATAAGGTGTCTTTCAAATCATGCTGCCTCTTTGGTCTAAACGAGTGGAGCATCAGACATCATCAGTACGTGCGAGTAATTCAAAAGTTATAATAGTTGTTCGATCGCTTATGTGGCGAGTTTCAGCCCAACAGGCTCTCCCTATCCTAGTGTTCCACACTCGCATGTGCGTAGCTCGCCCTGTGCAGGAGTCTGGCGCGTACAGAGCACGCCTGTGGCCAGCGAACTGTCATATAGGCTGTTGATATGCTGTGATGGCGTTGGGGTCTTGACACGACAGCACTGGCTTCAGTATGCAGCAGCCAGAGCCCTTGAAGCAGCAACAGGGGCAGGACCTTTGCTTCACACTTGAGTTGGGGTCAAAGGACCCTTCTCCAGCAGGTTTAGAAGCTTTTTGCCTGGGATGTGGGTTTAAACATCGGTCCAAGCACTGGCGTACTGGAACAGTCCGCGTGGACGAGAATGGGTATGTTGAAGTCTTGGGAGGTGGCAGTACAGATGCTGTTCAGCAAGATATCCTGCAAGCAACACGTTGCAGTACACGTGTGCGAAAGCCAAAGAGATATGAGGACTTTGCAGAGCTGCTGAATAGCGATAGCAGCAGCAGCAGCAGCAGCAGTGATGGCAGTGATGCAGATGGCCAGCAGGTTGCTTCTGATGACTGCTCTGACCTACCTGAGGTTCCTATGTCTCCTGCAAGTAGAGCATCCATGCAGCGGCGAACAGATCAGCAGGCCAGGGCTGCTGACTGGGCAAGCAGGGTCACTCGCAGTGCAGCAGTCGCAGCAGTCAAAACTGCAGCCAGGCATGCCCAGCCAAAAGCAGCAAATCAGGGACAGCTGCATGCTAGACAGAGAGCGCAAGCTGACACACAAGCAGCTCAGCCGCAACCGCAGCAGCGCCAAAAGCAGCAGCGCCGGACCACACAACAGCAGCAGCCACAGCAGCCTTCTCAGGGGCGGGCTACACGCAGCAACAAGCGAAGTGCCGAGCCAGTGGTGCCACAATCTACTCAGCCAGCAAAGCGCATGTCAACTCGTGCTAGCAGGCGTGCTAAAGGCTGAACAGTAGTGGAGTAGGACCGGAAGCAGTAGCTTGTTTGCCAGCAGCTTACCTGGTGAATGTGCATGGTTGGTTCACATGGCTTACAATACATTCTTTTATAAAAAACGTTTAATCACTGTTTATACGCACTTCTGTATCGCACAGCACCTTCTGTGCTGATGACCCATCTGGTCACCACTTCAAGTCCCCAGTGGGACTATAATTTTTTTGTAGTGACATATAATCTGGGCGTTGTATGCGCATAATATGATAGTATGAATTATTATAAGAACATCCGTGCAGCTGCCTGGTCCAGTTTCTTTCGGGCGCTGGAGCAATGGGCTCTGGCAGTTATGCTCTACTGCTGTTACTTTTGCCAGAAATAACAACCAAGTTTGACCGGCCCGTTTGTGATCATACTTTGACATATGGCCGTGATACTTCGCATATGGCATACTCACATGCATTATTATCATTTTACGAAATTTTAGGCCCATCCGGTAACCTTCATTTTGGGGGCGCAATCACTAAAGTTTGCATGTTGTATGTCAGGGTATATATTGATCTGCGACTTTTGTCCGAGTATTGCATCTGCACCTGATAATATAATCTACGCTGGTGACGCCATAGCCCTACGGCCATCGACCCCGCGCCCTCAAATCTACCCAGTAGTTCTACTCACCTTCGGACAAGGCGGCATATTTGCCCGGTAATGTTGACACAACCCTCTCATTGGCTCAGTCTCTTTTACAACCCTCGCAAGCGAGTCGACTCGCAAAGTGCCGCCACAATCGGCAACTTGAACATGGTCTTGCACCTGTCGCCTCAATACACGCTTCTTCAGTGATATAATGTGTCTGGCAGGCGTGCTGCTGCAAAAAACTCAGCAGCAGTCTTGTGTAACATAATGAGCTAATGCAAACACAGGTGGCAGTTATCTGCCAAATGCATGGCGAGTCTTGTGACCCGGCCAGGGTAAATTTTACAGCTGTGCCGGCACACAGTCACTTCACTTCACGTGAAATGGTGGGTTTGAAGTGTCAAAGATGAAGCTTGTCAGGCGTTGTCTTGAGCAGCCCAAGACGTTTTCGGGTGGCGTACCTTCATGCATGGCACGACAACTCAGTTGCCAGCGCATTTGTTCTGTTTGCAAGTCACTTTTACAGTCGAGGTCGGCCGTCTCACAGTTGTGTCCTGCTCACCTCGCACGCTGTTATAACATTATTTCGTCTGCCTGGAGCCGACTGACAGCAGCACAAGCGGTTGGCATCACAGCAACCCTAGCTGCCACGTGTGCTACAGTAATGAGTAGGGTTGTGCAATTGTCGCTTCGACACCCTGCAGGAGAGGAATGCCACTGCAGGCTATCCGTGGTACTCTGATTGTGTTGAAAATCAGAAGCGCATACAAAATTGACTGAGCCAAGAGGAAGAAGGGGAAGAAGTGCATGTGTCGTGACCGATTGCGCCAGCGGTGCCGTGAGAACCGTTGCGACTGGTACTTGAGCGGCGTGTCCCGCGGGCCGATTCGTGCCAGTTCGAGACAATTCACGTTCCTCGTGTGCGTGACCTGAGGAGATGTCGAGACGATTGCCCGCGCCTGCTTGGACCTCAAATGACTGACTGCTAGGATGCACAGCTGGCTGACTCAGCCCAAAGTTTGGGCCGCACTGCTGGCGGCCAGCTGCAACATAGCAGAACAGAGTAGCAGCAAGCTGAAATGGCACACACGCATAGCTGGCATCAGTGCAGAGCTGTGCAACTATTTCTGCCGGCACTACTTCTGGCTGGGGCCAGTCAGAGCAGTCTTTCACAAAAAGACCGCCCTGGATTAGAGTCACCCACGTTGAAGTATACTTTCCAACACACAACTGTGCCATTTCATCTGGCAGACCCACATGACGTTGCTGGCAGCAGCCTCAACCAATTGTGGAATCAGCAGTACTTTCTTTTTGAGGCGAGTTACATGCCAATACTTTCCCCATCCAATGCGGTACTCTCCACTGACAATGTACTGGGTGACACCACTGAATGGCATAATCTATATCATGTTCAACCCGTCATCACTAACCATCATCCCAAATCTGCCAGCCATAATCTCCAAATTGGTTGAATCAGATCATTTTAAACTCCATACTCCTGCGCATGATGAGGGTGCAGAGTTGACAAGCCACCATCAACCGCCAACACCTGCCCAGTGATGAAGCTGTTCTCTGGGGCTAAGAAGAATGCCAGCGCAGAAGCAACCTGCAAGCACACATGAACATACAACAGGGAGCTCTCAGCCACAAACTCACTGAGAGAGTCTCTTGGCAAAGGACAAAGTGACAGATATAGGCTTTGCTGAAGAGTTCAACAAGGAGCCCTTGCTAAACACCATTTTTGACATCGTGTCTTGCCAGCCTGGTGACAGTGCAGATGTTATGTAGGGTCTAATCCACCAAAATGCCATGACCAAAACTGCCAGGCCAGCACTGTTATGTAGCTAAGTTCTATTTGCGCTGCACCCTAACCCCAACCCTACTACTAATGCCAGTATCCCTGGTGACAACATCACTTGCTTGTTCAGGCCAAACACTACAGCTTGAGCACTACTTGCAGGGCATCAACTTGATGCTGTTGACCCATCCACTGTGGTCTGCAGATCCAACTTTAAATGGCTTTACCTGTTCTGGTGTAGCTAAGTCTTTGAGTGGGTGCATTTGCTCTGATGCCTGCGCAACCTTCTGATTCTCTGTAAACTTTGCTGTCTGTGGTGTGCGAGTCAAGCCGGGCGCAACACAGTTCACTCTGATGTTGTGACGAGCATAACCTGCAGCAGCACTGCGGGCCAGACCTGCGGCAGCAACAGCAGCAGTGTCGCCAGTGACAATCAAACACTGTACTTTGCTCAGGGTTTGTTGATTACAAGAGTGCAACAAAAGAGTAACACAACAGCACACCGGTGAGAGTTGCACGACACGGGGTTGAATGCAATCCATGCTGGCACTGAGTGTGAAACTTGAAAATTCAAATCTAGCTCATGAACCATAGAGAGCCAAGCGAGCTGCTGCGTACTAGTAGTACATGTAGTACATGCACTCTGTGTGCCTGAAGGCCTGCAGTATTGCAGATGTTTTGATCAGCCGCGTGGGCTGCAGCTACTGCCAGCCACAATGCTGTTCTTGCAAACCCACACAGATAAGTGAAATCAGCAGCCCACAAAGAACAAACATGTCTAACACAGTAGGTTCTGAACTAAGCAGTGTATAGGCACTGCAGCAACAGCAGTGCTGCAAGTGTACATAAGCTTGTTCCCACCTTCAACACCAGCTTTTGCTGCTGACATCGCTTCAAAGTTTGGTAAGCCGTGACTGGCTAATGCAGCAGAAATCAACACAATGCTGCCACCAGCTCCAGCACCAGCAGCCTTGTGACCAGCACCTGCACATGAAGGAGCCATTGGCATCATCTTCAGCTAAGTCTCAGCCAAATCAAGGTGTAGGTTTTGTCAACAAGTTCAGGATGCCCTTGTCGCTATCCCTTAGCTCCGGGGCATCCAAAGCATTTCTGCTTGGTTCAGTGAGATGGTACCAGCACATGCTGAGATGCTCCAGTCTCTAATCCCAAGATGTATGTTATCAGTGCGCTGCAGGAGTGTGAGCACACTTAAGCTCATGCAACATAGGATGCCAAGCAAACTGCTGGCAGCCCCGACCACTGACCAGCCCCCTTGCAGATATGCGCAGCAGCTCTATCACAAATATTTGGTAAGCTGCATTGGAGGTTGTAACAGAGCGCAGTTTCACATCTAGGGTAAAATTGGCTCAAACATGTACCTGTCCCAGCACCACAGATGCGGCAATGGCGGGAGTGCAACCCAGAGCCAATTACTACAATGATGCTGCCTGCCAGACGTGGCGAATGCACTGAGACACTTATTCTGTGCGCCCAGCCGTGTGCAGTGCTTTGCTGTGTTGTCACCAGGATTACGGCTGCAGTTGTACTGCTGTTCACAGTTACGGTTATAGCTGGTGGTAGCTGTTCACCACGGTATAGTTATAGCTCCAATGGCAAGATAACTCCAGACTTTTGTAAGGTTAAGTCGCGTAATGACCGGCATCAGCTTACCTGTATGTGGCTTGTCAGCTGATGCGTTTTCTTGTTGTTGAGCTTCTTCAGCCACCATGGCTTTCACGGATGACTTGATTATGTTAAAACTGGTGTACAAGTTTACCTGCAAGTAAACAACACAGCAGGCACTAAATCATATACTCATGATGCTGTCTTCTGCTGTGCTATCGGCTATCACCACCACGGCCTTCTGAGATAACTTGATAAGTGTGAAAATGGCATACATGTTTACCTCCATGTTGATAGCGCAGCAGACACTGAATCGCATAGTCACAAATGCTGTGTGGTTGGGCAACATCAGCAGAGAGGCCGTCTACTGATCTTTATGTCATGCTGCATGCTACCAGCACAAAGACTTCAAAGCCTACTTTTTCACCAGCTGAGTTAATACTGTAGCAAAAGCATTGGCAGGATTCCTCAACTCTCAATGACACACAAGGTAAGAAACTCTACTCTGCCCAGGAAGAAAAAGATTCAGAGACTAACTGCACACCTGTAACTCGTCCTGCAATTGCTGCAAACCTGTTGCCAGTGTGGACCTGGCTACCACGTTACCGACACAGTTGACCACACCATCTAGCCGCCCGTGAGACGAAACAGCAGCTTGAACGACCTTATCAACCTACACACAACAGCAGCAGCAGCAACTTCATAATACTGACCACCGTGTTCTGCTTCGATCCAGGTTTATGCGGTGAGAGACCCAGCACTTGGAGGGTTCAGAGCACTCTAGAAGCAGGAGCAGGAGTATGTGTCTGATGTCAGCCCTTGCATGTAGCATACATCAGCTTGCTTGGCGTTCTATCTTGCATGACGCATAGTCCCAAACTTCACAGCAGCATCAGAACCATTCAAAGCTGCAGAAATGGCTGGGTTTGTGTCACACTAAGCCAGCCGACACGGGGGGGGGGGCACTGATAAGCAAACTTGCGTATGCCCTCAGCAGGCTATACCGTATGGGACCTGCTGTCTTGACTTATTGCTCCTGCTGTGCTGCTGACAGTGAACCCTTTTGCAAGCCACTGCCTCCTATAAGTCGGCTACTACACGGTGCAGCAAGGTTATGTTACCATGCAATGCAAATCTGGAGAATCAGGAGAAAAACCAAACGTGAGAGACATGTCAAGAACCAACCACGTCTTCTGGCTTTGTGGCATCTGCTGCTACCACTTTAACATTCAAATCACCATTACTACCTTGAAACTTCTGTTGCAGCTCCTTCACTGCGGCTGCTGTCTCATGCTGTAGCAGTCATTGCCACACACTTCGAATCACCACTCAAGCCAAAAAGCTGGTACACGCTTCTCAGTTGGGATATGGCAAAAAATAGGAAACATTGAGAGACTTTTCATGAGCCACCTACCTCTTCAGGCTTTGTGGCATCTGCTGCTACCACATCGATCTTGACACCACCACCACCCTGGATCTTCTGCTGCAGCTCCTTGAGCTGCTGATCATGCTGGGCACTTAGAATCAGAGCAGCGGGGCTGAGGCCTGCAGGACAGCCAGATCCGACTGGTGGTTGTCCAATGAAGGCTTCTACTGTAACCAAGTTACTGCTGTAACCTGCTGTAACTGTTACTTATTTGGTGGGTTTATCTGAAATGTTGTGGTGCGTTCAGGACATGATAAGACAGCAGCTTCATGAGGCCTCTGAGGTCTGCATTCGTAATATAGATGCAAATGCTGAGCACTGGAATCAGAGCTAGCTAGTTTCAGGTACCGCAGGGCCAATCCCTACATGCTAGACAGTAGGCCAGGCCAGGCTTGGATAGATAAATCATACAGCACATTCAACCTCTGGCATGCAGAAGTCAGCCGTAGCTGTGACAGCAATATCCCAAAAAGCTCATAAGTTTCAGTGCTCCCATACATCACTCGGTATTTGATGGATGCTTGGGGTTTGCGCCTTCGATGCAAGTATGGCAGTGACAGAATCACTGCTTTGGGTGCTGTTGTTTCCGCCTCTGAAATGGGGCGCGGGGCCGATGGCCATCGTGCTATGGCTGGTGGGTAGCTTATGTATATATAAGTCTCAGTAATGTTGCTGGAGCCCTGCATGGTTACCTGATTGAGTTGCCAGGCGCTGCGACAACGCTGACCCAATGCCGCCTGTAGCTCCAAACACAATGTACACTGCAGCCGAACACCAGCAGCAACAGAATTTTGAGCGTGCCAGCTACACAAGCTTGAAGAGAAAGGACACATGGCAATGCTGCAGGGTCTTGCATTTTTCCCGGACGCGATGTTGCTTATAACATCAAGTTTCGTAGCTTGCATGATGGACCATGGCATTACTGGTAGTACTGATACCAAGTCATACAGAAACAAAGTGCAAAAGTGCGAGCTGGGGCTGAGCAGACTTCTTCTGCAGTAGTAAGTAGCTATGAGTGACCTACCTGGTCCCTTGGTGCTGCTGGCAGCAGTACTAGAGCTGAATTTGCTCAGTTGCTGCAGGTCAACAAATTACGCAGATGTTCCTCAGCGAGTTGATCTGACCAAACTCTACCAAGACTCTGAGCAGATGAAGCAGTGATAGGCTGGGTTGGGCTGTGTTAGGCTCTGTGTGCATAAAGGCCCAATGAGCTCAGCAGTACACGAGCAGTACAGGCTCAGAGCTGGTCCGTTCAGGCCGCCAACCTGTGCATTGAGCCCTGATCTGCTATTGCAAATGCTAGAAGCAGTGAACGAACTTCTAGCTGCAGTTGCAGCCAGCTGGGAGGCTTTTAGTGCTGCAGCGCGCATCTCGCCGTTCCAATGTTT
>NSMO01000777.1:0-17655 GCA_002588565.1 Coelastrella sp. UTEX B 3026
TGGCCTCAAGATCTGCTTGGATTATCAGCTGAGCTGACAGTGGGGCTCCTTAGCCTTGCTCATGAATGTTGGACGTTACGGCATGATTGCCAATGCTCCGCCTGCTGTCTGGTCTGTTTACACTCGATGCTCAGTGCTATTCGTGCCAATGGGTCTATTGTGCTCAGCACGGTTCTTTCTGTTTCCTGCTGCTTTATTGCCCAAACAGCACGTATCTATCACCAAACCACAGTGCACACCCATACCCCAAGGACTTGTTCTTGAAGTTTGTACGGGAGAACAACGGTTACTTCCCAGTCAGGATACAAGCATTGCCAGACGGCAGCTGTATACATGCCCACGTGCCGGTGTATCAGGTATGCCAGGATGCGGTTGGTGCCTGCTGCTGCTGCTTCTACCAAAACCTATGGATAGCCTAGTGGAGCTGCTCCAGTGCTGTGACAGTTGCTGTGAGAGCCACTAGGCCGTGTCTGCTAATGTAACTAGGCATGCACAGCAGTTATTTTGGCAAGCAGTTCCTGTGGCGCTGGTTGAGCATAGCAGTGACAACCGCCGTCCGTTGTCTGTGCATGTGGAGTGCGCTCAGTGACGGTCGTGCTTGTGGGGTGTGTGTGTTGAGTTTGGGCACATGCACGCACGCCTGACTGCTGCTTTGCCTATCCTGCAGATAACCAGTGAAGATGAGTACGCGCCACTGTGCACTTTCCTGGAGACCCTACTCACCATGCTCTGGTAAGACCTGCTTACTACATCAAACAGATGAAATGAGGGAATAAGTTCCAGTAGCTATTGCACCCTCTTGAACAGTAATTTTCACACCCGATAACAGCATAGTTGTGGACCAGAAGTGTATCATAGATAGCAGCAAAATTAGATACGCAATCTTGGTATGAATGACTCGATGTTTCTGGGGCCTTGAGGATTTCAACGCAGCATACCTGCACGCTGAGAGTACAGCCAAACGGCATGTTGCTTTTTGGTTGGCATTCTATGACCACAGCCTACCCACAGTCGCAGGGAAAATCTGTTTGGTGACATATGCAGATGGGGTATACGGTTAAGGCTGGTCCATACACTGTGCTGAACACAACATCACTCTGGTGGGCAGTCGTGTACAGCCAAACGAGCCAATGCAACAAAATAGATGCGCTGGCACAGCTGCAGTGGTGTGCAGAGCTGAACGCCCCTGCTGCTGCTGACCTGGCAGTGACCTGGCAACTGCTTATGTGCTGCTTCATGCCTCCAGGTACCCTACAACGGTGGCCACCATGAGTCGCCGCGCTCGTGACATCATTGGAGCCGCATTTGAAAAGTCCGCAGACGGTGGCCGCAACAACCCTCTGCTGCGCAGCCGCCTGCATGATTTTGGTTTCAGAGGATGCACAACTGTTGAGCAGTCAGTCATCGGAGGCTGCGCACACTTGCTGAACTTTGATGGGTCTGATACGATGTCGGCGGCATATTATGCTCGGTTCCACTTGAATGAGGGGCGGCCGGTGGGGATGTCGATACCGGCGACAGAGCACAGCGTAATGACGTGCTGGCCGGATGAGCGGGCGGCTATCCTCAACATGATTGAACACTTTGGCACAGGTATGTCACATAGCCCTGCTGGTGGCGTAGTTACAGAATCCGAGGGTCATTGCGTTGTGAAGCCAGTGTGGTAGCTGTACTAGTTTGTGATTATAGTTCAATGAGGCTATTGCACCACTTGCTGCCTGGTTGTATGGCGTGTGGCGACAGAGCACGATGTAGTCCTAATGTGTTGGTGGGTTGAGCGGGCTGCTGTCCTCAACATGATTGAAGATATTGGCACAGTCAATCAATATCGTGCAAAGCCTCTACAGGCTTCTTCCACAGCAGACCATGGCCTTTGGGACTTATCTTGCATTGTGCAGAGAGCCGCTCTTTGGCAACCAAAATGACAACACTGCTGTTTGTTTTATTGTAAAGTCATACCTTTATGCTGTGCCCCACAGGTATCTTTGCCACTGTGATGGACAGCTACGACTACACTGCAGCACTAGAGAAGGTCGTACCACTAGTAGCGCAGCGTAAGATTGAGCAGGGAGGCTTCTGGGTGCTCAGACCAGACAGCGGAGACCCAGTAGAGGTGGTCATTCAGGTGGGTGAAGGTTCCACTTTGCAACCCAGGTGCATGTTGAGTGAATCGAGCGCATGTTTGTTGGGCTTTGGCATTCATCGCAAGCATTGTGTGCTCACTGTGAGTCTGGGAGTACTAGAACACCAGTGGTACCTTATCTGGCTCAGCACATGATTGAGCAGGGGGGCTCTTGAGTACTCAGCCCAGACAGGGAGAAGCAGTAGAGGTGGTCATTCAGGTTGGTGAAGGTTCCACTCTGCAATGCTGGTGCATGTGGAGTGAATCGAGTGCAGGTTCGTTGAGCTCTGGTATTCAGCGCAAGCGTTGTGTGCTGACTGTAAGTCTGGGAGTACTAGAATACCGCTAGTATGTTTGAAAGCGCCACGAGCTATTTAAAGGGTACCTGCTGATTAGTGATTGCTGCAACAAGGTCTGTTGCAATCAAGACTGCAATCAGCCAACTCGCAGGTGGAAGAGCATCAGCTGCTCAACTTGCATGTTTATCACTTTTCTTTCACTGCTAGGGCCTACAAGCTCTTGACAAGGTCTTTGGCTCCGACATCAACAGCAAAGCGTTCAGGGTCATTAGAGGGGCAGGTGTTATTCAGGGAGACGGCATCAACATCGCCATGATGAGCAAGATACTTGATGCTGTCATAGCAGCTGGCTTCAGTGCACAGAATGTGGCGTTTGGTATGGGGGGAGGCCTGCTGCAGCGAGTCAACAGGTAGGGGGGTGCGCCCTTCAAGCACCAGGTAAAGATTCTGTGCTGTTGATTACAGTGCAACTGCCTGCTGCGCAGTGCCTGCTTTGCTACTGTAGTGACTAATAAAAAGCTACAGAAGTATGCAATGCTGAGCTGGATACGGGTAGAGTGCGTGGAGGCATCCATGACTTCACACGTATCTCTCCTCGACACACTCAGGTGTTAAGTGCACAACACAGCATGCGTCGGCTATTCTTCCAATCATGCTTGGCCGCTGCTTTAGTCACTAGAGCAATGTTCAAAAAATTCAACAGACATGCAATCTTGCTATTGTTATTTCTTGCCAGATTTTCCATATCTTGTTGCTGCTGATGTGGCATTGTGTGATTGCAGGGACACCATGAGTTTTGCTACCAAGCTGTGTCACGTCGTGTATGCTGATGGCAGCGCACATGATGTCATGAAACATCCGCGGACAGACACCGCCAAGATCTCATTGCCAGGTAGGATGCATGCCATAGAGTTCCATGGAGTCTAGTGAATCTGTGTCCACGCTGAGGTAAATATATCTCAGGGCGCACCACAAACACGGTAGGGGCGGGCGATGCCACTTTCTTGGGGGGGGGGGGGGTACCACCCAGAAAGCCCTGACCAGTAGATGCACTCCCGGCGGGATTGGCCACCTTTGTATCCAGGGGGTGGGGTCCAAGAGAGACTTTGCAGCAATTCGCTTCCGGAAGCTAGCCCCTATTAGAGCCGGCTCCCCCCTGCCTTCGGTATTGTGGTTTGTGGTGCGCCCCCAGTCCCATGTCAGCAGCATGCACGTGGTGGAGGCCCACGTACATTCTGCATTGTCTGTGGCGGCACCTGCACTCTGCACGTCCTGCAGGCACTCTGTAGTAACGGTTGCCTACACCAGGGTCATTGGACAGTCCAACCAGTCACTGTAACAGTCGTGTTCATCTGTATCCGGATGTGTATACACCATACTGCTGTTGCTTTGCAGGTATTCTAGCAGTGAAGCGTGTGAATGGCATCCCTACAGTGTTCCCAGCTGACAGCGGCGAGGTCAGCCCTGAGGAGGACATGCTGCAGGTCTGTGTGGGCTGCTTGTTACTTGCCTGGTCGCCCTCCACAGCATCGACTCGATCTCCTGTCCTGCAGCATCTGAAGGCATCAACCGAGTCAACTCGCAATGCTTGTTTGCTCTTGTAATGGTGCAGGGAGCGCCATTATAGTCCAGCATCTGCAGCTCTCGGCGTGCTGTTTCAGTTAGCAGTCTTGACGGATTTGCTTGCGGCAAAGTGCTGCTCGAACCCTGTTTGTATGCCTAAACCATATGAGCTTGGCGGTTTGAGCTCAATCTGATCAATCAAAGTTGTGTCTTTGGTTGGCAGGTTGTGTATGACAAGGGCCCCCTGCCAGACCAAACATGGGAGAGCTTTGATGCAGTGCGGCAACGGATTGCAACAGAATGGGAAGCTCTGCCGCGAACAGCTCAAGTGTACAGCGAGTCCCTGCAGCAGAAGATTGCCAGAATCAGCAAGCTGCATATGTCCAATGGGAACAAGCGGCCAGCCCAGCAACAGCAACAGCAGCAGCAGCAACCGGCTGCAGCTGCTGCAGCTAGTAACGGCAGCAGATAGCATATGCTGGGCCGTGAGCATGGTGTGCTGCTGCGGGGTAAACAGAGCGAGAACTGCAGCTCATGCTGCAATGGAATGGTGCGTTGGATGCTGGGATGTGTCACAAAGATTATGTATGACTGGTCTAGTGCTGGGTATTGTTTGCTGAATAACCTGAAGCTGATTTGACGTTTTGCACATGTTAGCCTTTGACTGCAGTTGGCTGTGTTCAAGTGTTTCGCGAGTCTGACTGGCGGGCATGTTACGGTGCTGTTGTTGTTGTGTTGGCCGTGGGTGTTACATTGCATCATGTATGTAACGCATGGTATTGAGCATGACACAGTATGCTCGTTCGGTTCGCAAATGAAGTACAGGGGTATCTGTAGGGGGTGTCCCTGCCAGGTTGTTTATGTAGCATGGTGGTGTGACAGTGTCATTGTTTTGTTGTCAGACTGTCTGTCTCTGGCAGAGTGCAATGGGTTCAGAGCTTAACACAGTGATGTAGCCCATTGAGCTTCGGTTCAATAAGAAGGAGGTGAAACACGTGCATGAACTTCAGGTTGGGGTTTCACAAGTTGGGTGGTAAGTTCAAACAGCATACATACATGCAGAGAGGACTGGAAATCAGCTCATGCGAGTGTGGGGTCTGTCACAGTGTGCTATGTTAACAGTGAGCCAATATGAACCCTGGTGCCATTGCAGATGCTTGCTTGGGCCACCAGCCTTAGTACGAGTTGCTGTCCCTCTGATCCTGTATGTCTATGTGTTCAAGTGCAGTGCGAGAGTGGTTTAGTTTATCTGCTGAAAGTTATTGGGCACCCACTTACAGTTACAGGGGGTCTCAGGCTGCGAGCCCTTGAATGTTTGTGATTGTATGTGAGTCAGCAAGCTGGTCGCGAGCATTGCTGAAGTGCAAGCTGCACGCTGCTGTGTGATACTGGTGTCACTTTAGCTAGCATGCAGCTGCTGCATGCCACAGCTTGTTGTGTGTGTATGTGTGTTTGTGAAAGCCCATGTTGTACAATATCATCAGGCATGTTCGTGTTGCATCAGGTAACGCGAAGCGCTTCTGCTGGAGGTATTATGAGGAAAGCATGTTGCAGGTAATGCACAGCACGCCCGCATGGCTCAGGACGTCAGGGCTGTACTAAGGCCAGTGATCAGCAGCCAGTGAATCTCAGCTCATGCAACATAGAATGCCAAGCAAACTGCTGTATGCCACATGCAAGGGTACGCTACCCAACACATCAGCACCCAGTGTGCTGCAACAAAGAGCCGTACAATTGGCTGGCAGTTTGGAGTGCTATAATGCAGACACTATTTGGTGAGTTTTGATGCTCCCGAAGATTATGCTTTGTGGCAACTGCCACCTGTGGCGTGTCTTGCGTCCTGACGCACTGCGTCAGTGATCCTGCATGTGACACGTCTGTACAGCTGCCCTGCTTGTATTGCACTACCAACACGTCCCAGGCGACTGGGGCCTAAGAATGGGTTGCGAAGGGGATTTCGCGCCAGTTTGAGCCTTTGTGGACACATCCCAACTGCTACAGCTCAACTGTCCGGGTTACGGTTTCGACAGCCAGATGAGTAGATTCAGCCGAATGAGGCTAATTGATGGTGCTTCAACAGCCGTTCAGTAGACGTTTGGTGCCATCTTTGAGTCAGTGAAGGCATGGCAGCTGCTTTCGAGGAGTTGGGCGTGGCACCGGAACTGATCAAAGCTGTCGAAGAGCTGGGATGGACGTAAGCGCCTTGCAAAAGTCGATTGTAGCAATTTTAATGGCTTCAATAGTACTGAAGCGCATCATGTCGGCACGTGCGCAGGCTTCCCACGCCTGTACAGGTTGAAGCAGTACCGCTAATACTGGGCGGTGGAGATGTTATGGCGGTGGGTGCCTGCACAGCTTTACCACGTACTTCAATAAATTGTCACACCAACGGTGGTGTAGGGTGCTTGACAGCATCCTCTCGCTGCTCGCAGGACAGCAACACAGCACTAGTGCTAGTGCACCAGCTGCAGCTAAACACAACGCAGTGAGCATGTGCCTTGGCTTATCACCCATTGCGGTGATATGCATTTACAAGTTAATGCGATATATGGCGCTGGTTGTTTCTTGCAACTGCAGGCGGCAGAAACAGGCAGCGGAAAGACTGGGGTGAGCTAGACCTGCAGCTCCGGGCAGTGCAAAGCACACCCCGCAACAGCAGCATATCAGCAGTAGACAGCGCACTGACTAGGAATCTACTCTTGTGGCATCTGAGTGACGATGTAGAAGCAAGCCGCAACAGCAGGTGCTAAGTGTTGCCAGGCACCTTCCGCACGGCCACATCCATATAGAGGCATTCCCTATGTGCTCGTCAACCGCAATGTCAGTTTGATACACTGAGCAGCTCAAGGAGGTCTATACACTGCCTAGTGGCCTGCAGTACCTTCATTCAGGTAGGCCATGTGGGCAAGCCCACCCTTTAGACTCTCCCAGTGCACAGCTCATACCATTATAACCATGTCATAGTTTTTGTTTGCGAGATTTGCAGGCCTTCGCACTCCCCGTGCTCCAGATCGTCCATGAGACCCTCCAAAGCTGGGCCCGTGGCGCTGTCATTGCCTCCAGCAGCAGTGGCAGCAGCGGTGGCAGCCGCTGTGAACTCAGTGTGGAAGATAGAGACAGCTTCTTCAGCGTCAGGGATGGGGTGTGCTGCCAGAGCAGACAAGAAAAGAGCTGGGGTGGTGGGAGGGCAACACTTGGCGCGTTTGCTGGCAAAGTATACTTCGAGGTGCTGTTGTCTGATATGTTTTGTTTCACCATTCTACCTTCTTCAGACTTTATCGTCGATATGTACTGGCAGTAGGAGCAAGAACTTGAAGCCCCACTGCATGCTGATGGCTCATAGGCAGGCTTTGTCGGTACTCAATGACAAGACATTGCTTTGACATTGGTACAGATCGCCAATCATCCGGCTACAATGGCATTGATCATGGACAACTTTTACGGTCCTTCAACTAGTTGACTGCTGCTGCTGCTGCAGGCCGAGGTGTGCGATGAGGGATTATGTCGTGTTGGTTGGTCCACAATGGCCGCATCCTTTGACATCGGTACAGACCGCCACTCATTCGGCTACGGCGGCACCGGCAAAAAGAGCCATGCTCGGCAGTTTGAGTCATATGGAGAGGAATACAAACAGGGGGATGTTATTGGATGCTTGTTTGATGGAGATGCGGGCATGTTGAGCTTCAGCAAGAATGGGAAGATATTCCCAGTGGCTTTTGAACTACCGCAATATCTCAAAGTGCAGGTGAGGGTTGTCTGAAACAACTATGAATGACGATGCGTTTCAAGGGTGTGCGGATCGTAGAATGCCATTTTATGATAAACTCTTTGTTCATTTGCCGCTACTGTCACAAGTACAATATGCACAACAGTTGAGCCCAATAGCTGTGTTAGCAACGAATGGTACAGCACCTTTGGCGTCCATGTAAAAGATTCTTGTTATAACCGTTCTAACTGATTTAGGTATGAACGAACCTATATGTTGTTGATAGCTGGTGAGTAATGAGTCAAATCAACCAATTTATGAACCAATTATTGCTTAGCTAGATCCTCCTTTTGGCATTGCACGCAACCACTCATGTGCGCAAATTTCATCAAGAAAGATTGTAAACACTGCATCGGCCCAGAGACTGCTATTATTGGGTGTGCGATTAGCGTCTTAGATGATGAGGTATCACTACAAGTCCTCTCTCCCCCCCCCCCACCCCCCCTTCCCCCGGCCTCTCTCTCTCTCTTTCTCTCTTTGTCTCTCTCTTTCTCTCTCTTTCTCTCTCTTTCTCTCTCTTTCTCTCTCTTTCTCTCTCATGCTCTCTCTTGCTCTCTCTTGCTCTCTCTCTCTCTCTCTCTCTCTCTGTCTCTCTCTGTCTCTCTCTGTCTCTCTCTGTCTCTCTTTGTCTCAGAGATAAACACCTTGTATTACTGCCTATCATTCATACTCCCTTGAGGTAGCTGCTGCCACCGTGCTGCGCTTCCATGTCTCACTCACAGGTGCTATACCCCGCCATATGTCTCAAGAACGCTGAAATGCGCCTTAACTTCGGCGACCAGCCATTCCGCTACGGACCTCCCCCAGGCTTTGTGGGCATCAGCAAGGCCTCCCCTGACGTCACAAGAACAGCAGCTGATGTTGCTGCTGCGGCGTCAGCAAACAGCAGCGGTAGACAACCACTGTGTGTTGTACTGGAGCCATCAAGGTGATGGTTTGAACATTCACTTTGGACGGTCCAAACAGATTGTGTGTGAGATACAGGCCTAGCCGTTGTGTAGAAGAACATCATGGATGTAAGTGCTTGATTGTTGAAAAGAAGCCTAAGCCTATAACAGATATTTCAGCCCCAGCACTATCAGATGAGTTTTCAGCCTGACTTTATTCATTCCCACTGCTAGCACACCACTGCTAGCACACCAGAAGCCACAAATGCACAGAAAACATCACAGGCGTAAGAACAAACCCCACACACGCTAGACCCACTGACACCCTCGGGTGCGGTGGGAAGTAGGGGGTGTGAAGGCCGGGTGACCTGTTCACCCTGCCACACACACTCTCTCCTTTAAATTACGCCGGCAGCAGCAGGTGCTGAGCGTAGTCTCTCTCTCTAGCACACCGTGGCCACACGTCTGCTGTGCAGTGGTCTTGCTGAGCAGACATGCAAGTGGTATGACGCTTATACCAACCACCTGTCTGGGGCCTGCACTATCTAGTGGTTGACAGTTGGTGTCTGATACGTACCTGTTCTTATGCACTATCCTGTTGCACTCAAACCAATGAATGCTTGCTCAGCCAGTGACAAATCACTTGCCGAGCAGGCAATGAGTGGTTTGAATGCAAGAGGATAGTGAATTACTCACTTGCTGAGCCAGCAATCAGTGGTTTGAATGCAAGAGGATAGTGAATTATTGACTTGCTGAGCAGGCATTCAGTGGTTTGAATTGTATGCCAAGTACTCTTCAGCTGTGTGCAAACCAACATAACATGGCTGCATAATTCAGTGCGTCAACAATCAGCAGTTTTCAATCGCTTTGAATGCTGACCGTGTTACTGGGTGGCAATGCCAACTAGCAAGACTCCCAATGAAGCCTGGGAGCTGACAGGTACTTGGCATGCGCCTCAAAGGACTAGCGTGTCTGCTCAGCGAGATCGAGTGACACGGTGTCATGAAGGAAGATCTTCCTCCATGCCAACCTGTTGGTGGCCGGACCTTGCTCCGGCTCATCTGTCAAGTCTGCTGAACTTCCAAAGCAAGATGCTGGCATGCCCCTACCAGTGTGGACAGTGTCTTTGTGTGTGCTGCAAACCCTTGCAGGGATCTTGCTGAACAGACGCACAAGTGCTTTGAGGCATACGCCAAGTACCTAGCAGCCCCTGCAGTATCTAGTGTCCTGCTAGTTGGTGGTTTAGATGCCGGGGCTCAGCTGCGAGCACTCAAGTCCGGAGCAGAAATCGTAGTAGGGACACCTGGAAGAATCATCGACTTTGTTGAAAGCGGCAAACTACCCTTGGATAAGGCAAGCCATGATGATGGTGCCTGCACTTGGCTTTCCTTTTCTTATCTGGGCCATTTCTTCTTCAACACAAGTGATCATTCTGTGCAACACAAACTATCCTTTGGTTTATATGTAATCTGTGTAGCATGTCAGGCTTTCAAGATAGTGATCTACCTTGCAGAATGACATGCCCATTGCTAGGTGCGTTCCGCTCGACAGCTTTTCAAAGTACACCTGCTGGGTGAAAGTGTGCTTTCTCTGTTTACTTCACTGCTTTCAGGTTCCTGGCCAAACTTACCAAGAAATAGCTATCAAAGATGTTGGAGGACAACAACAGAATAATCACTGCTGAGCCTGCTGTATGTTGACACGTTTTGACCTGTTTGGACTTGCCAGCCTTTCTGCAGCACAATTTGATCAAAGTGTATGCGTGCATGCAAAGCAAGACTGTAGCGGCTGATATCATTGCACCCCAGACACTGCACAGCTTCCACCTTAATCACAATCCAGTGGACTTCATCCAATGTTTATGCAAGGGCGCCAATGCCTGGCTGTTACAAGCCTTTTGCTTGCCTGATCTCTTGCTACCTTCTCGCTTTTCAACACGAGGTCCGCATTGCACATGGTGCTTGTTTGTTGTTATTCCTGCAGGTCCGGTTCTTTGTTATTGATGAGACTGACCGGGTAGTGAGCGACAATGAAGATATCATCATGAAGATATTCCACAGATTACCTAAGGGCGGAGCTGGGCTGGCAAGACTGCAGGTACGGTCTATGACCGATAATGCCATCAGATGATGTATCATGGTTACTAACCATGGTTGTGTCAATCTCAACTTGGAGGTACTGAATATACCGGAGTTGATATCGTATCGCATCGGCTGTCTGCTAGGATTCTCAATGGCTAATATGTCTTAGTATTGCATGTGGATACTTTCACCATGGTTTGAAGCGCAAGATAGGGACGGTCCCAGCAAAAAGTCAATGAAGATTGCCTTCGTAAATAACCAGCTCAAGTGCTGCTTTGGGCTTCTCCTGAAGAGTTGTGCATAGCAGCCAGCCTGAGGTATGCTCACTGAGGGGGCCAAGAAGCTGCAAATCAACCACTGCCGCTACTTGCAGTCGTACTTGTTCAGACCTTGTGAAGCTCCAATAATGGCAAGATGGTACTGTCCAAGAAGCTGGATCCCTTCGACAGTAACCTGCTGCCGTTGCTGCTGCTCTCTTCAAAGTGCTGAGGCTCAGTGCTGCTGCTCTCTTCAAAGTGCTGAGGCATGTGCTACCTCCCCTGGAGTCTAACGCCTGGCGGCCTACATCTTTTACCCACCCATGCTTGATGATTGAAACAGCAAACCTACTGCAAAGCACTGCTGCTTTCATAACTGCTGCAGGCCAGACCTACATGCAACGGCAACCAGCCTTGCAAAGTTGATTTGTTGGTGCTGCTGCTGCTGTTGTGGTGTGTGTCTTGATGTTTAGAGCTACCCGGCAATCCCACAAAATCAAACGCCTGGTAGCTAACATTGTCAACAACTTACGCTTGCGGAGTTGCAAAACAAACCCACTGCATAACATTGCTGCTATTGTCACTGCTGCCTGACTGCCTGCAACTGTTATCAGCCCACCACAGTTGTCATGCTGCTGCTGTTGCTGCTGCTGGTGCTGCTGCTGTGTTTTAGGTGTTGATGTTCAGTGCCACGCTCCATTCCCCTGAAGTCAAGCGTCTAGCAGCCAACATATGTCAACAACCAATGCTTGTGGATTTGAAAGGCAAAGATGCAGTGCCAGACACAGTTGACCATGTGCTGGTCAAAGTTGACCCAGAGGCAGATGGATCATGGCTGCAGAGCACACCAAAGGTTCGCTGTGAGTTCACATTAACAGCTTGTTGCCAAACAATGAGTTTGTACAAATAAAAAAGGCTAAACCATTGCCCACTCAGTATGACTGTCAGAGCTGTACATTTGTTGTACAGTTGGAGCCTTTGGTCCGGGTTATGCAGTGAAGCCGGATTAGCTTTGTACTATTTGGACGGTGTTTAGATAGTTGACAGCTTCAAGCTTGGCAAGAGACTACAGGTGCACACAGGCATCACCTACAAGATACTTTATAGGGGCCGTCGCCTTGGCAACGGAATCTGGGCAACAACAGAGAAGACGCCCACCAAGGCGACATCATAGCCTTTTATACACACAGACTAACACTGCTAAGACCCTTGCTAAGACCCACCCTCCGCCCTCTGGCAGCAACGGCTCCGAGCTATAAATGCCATAGATGGCTTATGCATCTCGCTGACAGTTGTGAGCCACTATCATGCACACAACTTCGAGGCAGTTGGGGTTCCGGACATTTATCCAGATCAGCAAGCAAAGAATGCACAGAGGAGTGTGCCCATCAAAATGATCATCTAGACTACATGTGAGCAGACTGTTGACTGTGATTCAGTTTAGAGTATTGGTCAAATAGCTGACATTGCTATCCAGCTCATATGTACGCGATAAGTCTGTGATGCTCAGCAAATTCATGCACAGATACACACTGCATATTCCAACAACCATTCGGTCTGCCCTGTAGGTGTACACAGATAACATCCACGTGTATGACAAAGTTGGCCCCAACATCCGCTCCCCCGAATGCATGAGTCAAGCAGTCAAGCTTCTGAAGCCACGGCTGCTGCAGCGGATCATCGACGCGCACCACATGGACCAATGCCTCATATTCTGTAGAACAAACTTTGATTGTGACAACTTGGAGAAGTTCTTGAATGAGTTGGGCGGCGGTCAAGGCCAAGCTTTCAGGTGAAATCGATCTGTTGTAACGCATACTGTTACTCTCAGCTGTTATGCAGCTGCCTAGAGAATTCAGAAGGTCATTGTTTTGGCATGCCTAGATCGCATGATAGTAGTAAGCTGCTGTGATGTAGTGCTTTGAGTGCGCAAGTATAGGATGATATGTGGCGTGCAAGCAGGAGTATTGCGGATTCCAATACAAGCAGCTGTGTGGCTTCTATGAGACGTTTAAGCATGATATAATCTTGCAGGCTTTGCGCCCTGGTTCATTAAACCCTTAGTGGATACCAAACATTCCACAGCAGCAGCCATGTTGGTGTGCACACAATCCAATCCAGAATGAGCCTCAGATTCACATCCGGATCTTTAATTTAACATATGCGATCGACTACACTTGTGTCCAAGGATCTGCAACAACAGCAGCCCGACAGGTAGTGTAACATATGCGATGGACTACACTTGTGTCCAGGGATCTGCAACAGCAGCAGCTGCCTACCAAAACGCATGAGTTGTTAACACATTGTGAAATGCGTGCATGTTGGCCTTCTATGGTGTATAAGATCACACACCTGGGTCAGTCGGTGTCACGCACCGGCGGTTGAGGGCTGCTGCGTATCGGCAGCGGTGGCGGCTCAACACACGTGCGCAGCAGTAACAGCCGCTTCCAGCAGCAATACAAGCAGCCGCTGTGGCTGAAGCATGGGCTATGTAGTACAGATGATACACCATGTGGCGGCTTATGTTTGGTGGTTTTGGGCTTCCGGCCGTACCTGGTCCCTGCTGCTTGTCTTCTGCGGGCGTGCAGATCTCTTTGTGGTTGGGTTGTGGTCGTTTCCACATCACAAGGGAATGTTGTTCACTTGTGGGTCCACATTTTTACTGGAAATGCGTGATGATGATGAATGTAACATACAGCATCATGTCGTTTATGTGATAATAGCATGTTTGCTGACTCACCACAGCAGAATAACATGTCTGCTGACTCACCACAGCAAAATAACATGTCTGCTGACTCACCACAGCAAAATGACATGTCTGCTGACTCACCACAGCAAAATGACATGTCTGCTGACTCACCACAGCAGTATTATATGTTTGCCGACCCACCACAGCACAACAACATGGTTGTCAATTCACCACGACAAAATAACATGATCGCTGACTGCATGGTTTTACCACGTGCTGTTGTTGTCGTGTGTAGGGGCAAGCGTGAGAGCGGCAAAGAGAACCCGTACTCGTGTGTGGTGCTAGCAGGGGCCAGAAGTATGGATGAGCGGCGAGCTGCACTGCAGGTAAAATGGGTTTGAGCCACACCGAGGGGGGAAACTGCTACTGGTACAGAGAGCCAGGTCTCAGTGGTCAGAGGTCGATTGCTGCAGATGATGTGAAGGGTACCAACATCCCATGTGTCAATCGCTGGCTCTTTGGCTTGAGCCCGAAGGGTTTCAAACCCACAGAGTATTGGTATTAGTGTTGGTATAGTGACCATCACATTGACCCTTGCCACACATTGCGCTGTGCTTTGGTAACTGTCCGGTACATGCTGCTAGTTCTTTTGGCTGGGAGCAGTTGTCGGTGTGGTACTTATTCTGGCTCTCTGATCACACACAATGTTGTCGCACTCAACCGCCCCACTTGATTCATGTTAGCATGCTAAATAAATAGCACAGCCAAGGAACGCAGTGCAAAATCATTTTGTCTTTCAGTGGTGTTGGGCGCCGTGTACACCATGCTTGTCACGGTATGTCTGCTGCTGCTGCTGCTGCTGCTACCACATTGACTGTACAAACAAAAGAAACCTGTACAGAATAAACGAATGATGAGCTCCGCATAGCGCTTTCAAGAGAGCGCTAGCGTAAGTTGAGGGAGGGTAATGTGTGTGTCGGGGCGACTCCACATTCCCTACCGTTTCCTGCACTGACAGAAGCATGTGTGTGTGTCATTTCAGGCGTTCAAGGATGGTGATGTTCGGTTCCTGATATGCACTGATGTAGCAGCGAGAGGGATTGATATCAGCGGACTGCCGTATGTGATCAACATGACTCTACCAGATAAGAGTGAGGACTACATTCACAGGTTTGTGATGGGTGATGTGCTTGTATGCACTAAGGGCTTTGGGTGTTGGTTTATACATTTTTCAGCCAAGTACGTGATCAGTCATGTGTAGTTTGCTGCATGCTGACGTGGATAGACTGCATACTGGATGTATGATGGTCTGTTACATGACAAAACAAGACTACCACCTTCTGTCAGGTACAACCTGTGTTGTCCCGTTTCCAGTAGCCTTGGAAAGTACAGCACAGCCTGTTATTCACCTGGATGCAAACCTTTAATCAAAAATAAATGGGCCGACAGCCTTGTCAACATTTCGTAAAACCCTGACGGCAGTGTCGCTTTGACCCAGCAGCATAGCAAAAGGATCAGATTGTACACACATACACAGAAGTATGCATAAAAAAGGTGGTGTTGCCAACACAAAGGCTTGGTCTGCCATGCAGGGTTGGTCGTGTTGGCCGTGCTGACCATATGGGCCTAGCAATCAGCCTTGTCAGCACAGTACCTGAGAAGGTGTGGTTTTGCACCATCAAGGGTTTTAAACCCTGGCTGGAGCCTGACGCCAAAAACACAAAAACACAGCAGGATGGTGGGCAAACCATATGGTGAGGGGGCATCTCTGTACTCCCACATTGATGCCATTTTTTGCACCCCTGGCTGATATGTCATGGCTTGAGAACAGGTGCTGTACATTTGCATTGTTGGAAGACATGGCAGCTTTGCATCACTGATGCCATCGGATGGCAGCCCATGAGACAAATCTACAATATGCTAATGTTGTAATGCTGGTATGTACACATGGTCTGTTACCTTGCTCCTGGCTGTCGATGGCAACTAATAGGGGGAGTTTCTTGTGTTTGGGAAATTTGGTTGCTGTTCATATTCTTCATACGCAGCAATACATGCATCTGAGCACAGACCAGATGAGGCTTGCAGGCAGGGGTTGCAGCTGACAACGTTAGATCCTATCTTGCTGCGCCTGCTTTCAGTAACCAACTCAATGCTGACAATGTGCGCCAAACGCTGCCCATTTACAAAATCGGCCTCACTGGCAGTCATGACTTATTGGCCGAGTTGTGAGTTTGAAACCACTGTGAGTTTGAAACCACATGAATGAATGAACTCCGCATAGCGCTTTCAAGAGAGCGCTAACGTAAGTTAAGGGAGGGTAATATGTGTGTCGGGGCAACTCCACATTCCCTACCGTTATGAAACCACATGGTATTGCAGTGACCTGACCCACTACAGCGCTGATGTCGTGTGTGCATGGTCAGGTACAATGAGCAGCAACTGCTGAAAGATGTGGAAGCACGGCTGGCAGCCCCAATCCCCAGTTTGAATGAGGATATGACATTGCCCACTGAGATTCAGGTACAGTATTGCTTAGCGGGCTACAATGACAAACCCCTTGTTTGTATCTGGAATACTGTGTTTGTTAGCAGACAGAAGGGGTTACCTAGTGCGTGTGTGTTCAGCGCATGATGATGAACCACGTCTGAGGATGCACTCCTTGCGGTACTTCAAGTATGCTTTTGCTTCTTGCTTGCCATGATCACGCCCTGACACTGGCCTACCAGGGCACCAAACCCACTTCCGAAGGCTTTCAACGCCCCCCCCCCCCCACCCCCCCTTGGGATATCAATGTATTGATAGTTGGGGAGATTGATCTACTCGCTCTGGCCAAAGGCCGTGAGAGCAGTGCGTGTCAGAATCTACGCAAGCAATAGACTGCTATCGCATGTACATTGCACATGTGCAGGCTCGCCTGGTTGGTGAAGGTGCAGCGTATGGCCAGGCAAGGGGTGGGGGAGTAAGTCAAGAAGTAACAGAGCGGTTGGCAAGCATCAAGCAGAACGTGGAGGAGTTGGCATCGCTGGAGTGGCAAGCACAGACGAGCTTCCTGCAGCTGAAAAGAAAGTGGGCGCCAGTTGCCATGCAGGCCTGAGCACAAGACTTGAGATGGTTGTTCACGAGTCATGCATGAGTCATCCTGTTGAGGAGCTCAAAGAATTGCAGTGTGTTTAGCCAGCTGTGAATGATGGATGGTGGAGGCGCCGTCGGAGCAATTGTTGGCCACACAGAGCCGAGCAGGCTGCTTGACAAACAGCTGGGCATATGCTGGTCGTGCTTCTGCAGCAACAGCAGCTGCAGCTGATGGCACAGGTGCTGTTGATGATTGAGTTAAGGCCGCGATTCACGTGTGCGGCTGATGAGGCAGAGTGTGTTCTTTTGTACAGAGTACGTGTTCTGTGCAACTGTCGATGCCTGCGTCTCGTTTGGTGCTACCGCAGCAATACGCCGCTGACTCTGAGGCCCGCAATAGAGTAGCCCTATGATATCCGTCGATCGAGTACGGCGCGCTCGCAGAAGCGCAGGCCAGCGGTTTCTAGACGTTGTAGTGGTTGTACCCGTCCAACGAATCAGACACTGCTTGGCATGCGCCCAGGCACGGCGATAGGCTGCAGCCTGCTGCGACTGGGGTTGATCTGACCTCTGTCAAATGATGCACGCAAGTAGTGCTAGCTTCAGGCTGTGGCCTGACTGCATAGGTGTTACAGCGGTTTGAGTGTTTGGCCCGCCTGGGAGACAATGCCTCTGGCAGTCAGTAGCCCAGCGTTGCGGCTGCGCATTATTTGTCCTATATGAAAAAAGCGGGTCAGCTCTGTATCAACCGGTGTAAGGACGGTAGCAGCTGACTGATCTGTGTCATCGTTTGTACTGGGCGTCGCCTATCTCGTGCTTTACGTTGTGTGAATTGGGTGTTGTTTTGCGACTCCTCGGGCTCTGGGCCCTTCCGGGGTCCTGACTGAGCAGCAGAGGCCCTTTCACGTCATCAAGGAGC
>NSMO01000778.1:316-11070 GCA_002588565.1 Coelastrella sp. UTEX B 3026
GTATAGGCTCAGCACTTATTGTGCCTTGGTGGAGTTTGCATGAGGTGGCATCACTGGTTTTGGATGCCAGGTCACGTATAGCGGCGGGGGTGGCCCTGTAGCGTGGCTTCATGAGCGAAGTAGCTCTCCCATGTAACAAAACGCAACGTCAAAAGGCAACGGCTCCACAAGCTGGGCAATGCATTGGTGGAGTTTGCATGAGGTGGCATCACTGGTTTTGGATGCCAGGTCACGTATATCGGCGGGGGTGGCCCTGTAGCGTGGCTTCATGAGCGAAGTAGCTCTCCCATGTAACAAAACGCAACGCAACGCGGCGAAGTAGCTCTCCCATGTAACAAATGAAATGAAATGAAACGGCTGGCTTGCCCAGATGTTTTTACGCGGTCTGAGACGCCCTGTGACTCATCAATAGGGAAACGGCTGCAACATGGCCCGGTGCATGCGGCGAGGCGGGCCAAGGTTTACAAAATTTGTCTCTGAGGCTTTGCAGTCTAGGCATGAGCGTGTAACAGCTGGCGTTGGGTGTGTTTGCAGGGCCCAGCGTAAGTTGTGGTCCCTGCGCTGGGACAACCATCATAGGAAATCATGTTGAGGCTGCCGTTGGATGGTCTGTGCCCCCTTCAACTGGGACACGTAGCTCAGCGGTAAGAGCGAAACATCAGATTTACCTCTAAAACCTCTAATGTCGATAAAACATCTCTAACTTCATGCAATAGCTCACCAGCCCTTTTTGTGTTTTATGCCAAGTACGATATCCAGTGCTGGTACAATAGCCGACTGTGCTCCTGTCTCCCCATACAGCTGCTGCGGTTGGTTGTCCCAGAGGCCTTCATAGGTCAGGCCATTTGGCAAAGCTGGGTTGTTCTTCCACTGCAGGAATGAGCGACGGTGCAGAGGCACAAGTCAGTGATGGCTTTCTGTGGTCTCTGCCATGCAGCAAGCCGTTGATGAAGGGCGATTACACTGCTGCGGTGTAATGTCCCCTTCACTAAGCAGGGTTGTCCCATTGCAGAATCACTTGCGGTTTAACATTTTGCACTCGGTCGGCGATAACTTCCGGTGCAGGAATATCAAAACATATGCAGATGCTGTGGTTGGTTGTCCCAGAGGCTTTCATGGATCAGACCCTCTGGCAAAGCTAGGAGTTTATTCTACTGCAGGAATGAGCGGCGGTGCAGACGCAAGAATGTTAAGGCAGTGTTTGGGCTACACAGCTATTGACACTCAAACAAAAGATGCGACCATCACATAACGACGGTAGGGAGAGTCGCGTTGACACACACATTACTCTCCCTCAAATCACGCTAGCGCTCAACTGAAAACGCTGCATGGAGTTTGTTCACTCACTCACATAAGGCAGCTGATAACCTGTGGACTGGTATGCAGCTTATCCCTGGCATGGGTGCTCTGACTCATTTGTAGCATAAGCATAGGGAGCGGGGAGTGATTGACTGGTTGCAACATCCACATCAAAGTTGCACAAAAGATGTTGCTTATTAGGGATGATTCATACAGCTGAGCTTTCCCCAGGCATGCCGTATGTTATTATGTATCAATACACACCCACACCCAGATGCAATGCTGAATTTTCCTAAGCACATGTACAGGCCCCCACTGAAAGCACGGAATCATTGAGGAGTTGCAGCTCACCACTGACAATGGAGCTTTGACCTGTCAACAATCGTTCATAGTAGATATATGGGTTAGATTATTCACCAGGTTCTTCCAACCAACAAAGCCATTACGCATTGTGAAACAACAGGGCACACAAGCTTGAGAACCAGTTTCAGCGGTTCAAAAGAAATATGTTAAACCCCAAGTTCACCATCAGCTTACCCCTGACATCGGTACCCTGACCCTTTTGTAGTAAATGTATGGGTCACACTTCTCACCCATCCGTGACAGCAGCTGCTGCATTGTCTGCAGGCCATCAATGACAGTCACCAAATGCTGCTCCATGGCAGCAGGGTCTGCCTGCACACGGGGTTCAGCAAATTGTTTGAATGCAGTTTGACAGCTGTGTAAAGTTGGGTTTCCATCGAGTGGTATTTATCATCATCATGCATGGAGTGCCGACGCTCGTTTGACACAGCGGCATGCCGCCGGCCCAATTCCATATTCAGAGTCTGTGGAAGGGTTTTGGACTGTATCAGGTTTGTTTGACGCACAGTTCTGAGGATCTGACACATTACTGAAGGTATGGGAGCCAAGTTCACACCGTTTTGCTGCCCGCTGCAGCGGTCGCAGTGCTGCTACTATAGCTGTTGCTGCTGCTGCTGCTGCTGTAACAATATGCAAGCATCCAGAAGCCCTAACAACATCAAGGTCATACCTATTGTGCAAGCTGCTGCAGTGGTTGCAGTGCCGCTACTATAGCTGTTGCTGCTGCTGCTGGTTTGGATATGCAGAAACATTTGGAAGCGTTAACCATTTCAACGTCATACCTGTTTTGCTGCCTGCTGCAGTGGTTGCAGTGCTGCTATGGCTGGTGCTGCTGCTGCTTCAATGGCGATGTGAACCAGCCTAAACCACTCCTCATCCATACCACCAAAGAAGTTCTGCAGCCAGGTTTCAAAGCAGCAGCAGCAGCAGCAGCAGCAGCAGCAGCAGCAGCAGGAGCAGGAGCAGCAGCAGAGTCATGTGTGCTATACTGATTGGTCACCCTGCAGCATGTCATGGCAACTGCTGTTGCTGCTGCTACTAGTTCAAACTATGTCACTCGGCGCGAAGCATCTTTATCAACAATGGCCGCCGAGGTTCTGCCGTACAGCAGCAGCAGCAGCAGCAGCGGCAACAGCAGCTATGATGATGGGTCACCCTGTTATGAGAGCTGCTGCTGTAATACTGCGATGACAATGCCAACCGGCACAAACCATCTTTGTCTATAGCGGTCGCCAAAGTAACAATGTCATCAAAGGAATACTCAGGGCATACTCACATGCAAGCAAGCCATGTTGCCGAGGTCTATGGAAATCCGGGAAACCCTCAGGTGCAAGTCTGCAGCAGTGCTGCAGGTCCAGCTCCATGCGAACAAAACTTGAAGAAGCCAACTAAAAATCATAAATGAAGCAACTTTGGCAATGTGTGTTAATCAGTGTATGTACGATTACAATATCAGAGACTGTGACTTTATCATACATGATTGATCACATATAGACATGTAACATATTAATGTGTAATGATTGCTGATTAAATAAAATCAGAAAAATACTATACATACTCACATGCAAGCAAGCCATGTTGCCGAGCTCTATGGGTTTGTTGACATCCAGCCTCTGCCAGTTCATGAGGTTGTATGTGGCATACACCAGCACAGGGGGCATGCCAATAGCCGCGGACACTTGCACCCAAGGTTTGGCTAGAACCGCTGGTAGGGTTTGTGGGACGTCGGGGCCATCACACCACATGTAGGACTGCGGATCATCGCAAACACACATACACATCCACTAATGATGATAGATGAGTTACAGGGCGTCTCAGACCGCGCATACACAACAGTGTGTTGAATAGGCATGGGGCAGCACCACATACTGCCTAGCAGAGCTTGCCATTTGACAGGATTTCCATAGTCTGTCTACTGTTGGTAAGGCATGGGGCTTCCAGCCTGATGATCCGGGTTTCTATCCCTGTTGTATGCAAGTCCGCTTTCCACTCCTGGTACAGTACTTGATTCAGCTAGATTCAACCCTAATTCTTCTTGAAAGGCCATAGAACAGAGGTTTTGTGATGTGTTATGGAACAGTAGGTGGGGTTTAGGGTCCCTGCATTTCAGCCAACACACCACTATAGACCAGACGCAGTCAGCACAGGTTGGCTGACAAGCAGGAGACGTGGCGAGTGTTGTTGCATGAACAGAGTAGGTTCCACTGACTGACCCTGAGGCACAGACTCACTGCATGCCACTAAACCCTACTCCATGGCCTCTCCCCAATGGGCTATATGTGAATAGGCTGACACATGTCACTAATAAATCTAATCCATCCTCTCCCTAACAGAATGAGCTGACTCACTGACATGCCCCAAGCAGGACAGCACCATATATGCATGGTTGGAAACTTGCGTAGGGTTTTTGCCTTCAATGCAAGTACAGCAGGGATAGATATACTTCTTTGGGTGTTGTTGTCCCCGCCTCTGAGATGAGGCGCAAGGCGGATGGCCATAGAGCTGTGGCTGGTGGGGAGCTGATGTATATAAGATAACCTGACGCACTCACATGGCTCAAGAAGGACAGCACCATATATGCCCTCCACAACTCAGCATCGCAGGCGATGTCGCTGCTGGGAGCTGTTTTGTGCTGTCTGTCGTACCAAGATTCAGCAGGTGGTGGTTGCGCAAGTATCATCTGCTGTTGCTGGTCAGAGAGCCGGGACATGATAGGCAGCTCGTGAATGGCGAAGGGCGGTAATGATTGAAGCTCTTTCCGTAGTAGACCAGGCCCTACAACAGAGACAGCACAAAGTAGGACGGTCTGTAAGACTTGGATCGAGCACAACTCATTAAACAAAAGCAGATGTGAGCTCATTTTTGTGACCCAGTCTTCGATGGACGCCTTCTTCAACGGACGCCTTGGTTTGTGTCTTCAATGCATGTATGGCAGTGATAGAACTACTTAGTTGAGTGTTGTGGTTTCTGCTTCTGGAATGGGGCGCGGGGCCGAAGGCCATAGAGCTATGGCCAGTGGGTAGTTTATATGAAAGCAAAAGGAGATCCACCTTGTCGCTGCTAGTTACTGAGTCGCTGCTAGTTAGGTAGTGGGTCTGCCACTGAAGCTGTGCTGATAGGAGCCTTTGCCAGCAGCAGATCCAGTATTCAAGAGGACAATAGATGGCCAAATTATCAAGCGCTTATCAAACTAATCAGGATGTACCGACATCTGCTGACGGCGACATTATCAGCAATGTAGCTGCTGCTGCTGCTGCTGCTGTTTCGCAGGCACGTCAGGTAAGGACTGCAACCCAACCATTCTGGGCCCCGGGGCACTTGTCTGGCTGAATCTACATGTGATCAGGTGGTCACTCACAGCCATATGCGTGAAAACAAGCGACTGTAACAACTCAATAACTCAACTGCCAAGCACCAACTTGGGTATCTCATCTAGGGCATCTTCAAACGCTCTCAAACCATCGGGTAGCCTATGGACGGGGTTTGCTGTTGGAAGGAAACCTCTGAGTGGCGTGACTGCTTCGAAAACAGTCTGTCGTGGGTGCTTCGCAATCGTAAGCGCTTCCTCTGTAGTTGGATTATATAACGAAGACCTAGAAGCCTGAGGCGGTGGGAGCGTTAGCGATAAGCGCAGCGCTGTTGTAGTAGGGGCTGGACTGACCCGTATGCCCAGCATGGCGATTGAGATGGCTTGAATGCACCAAGAGGAATGAATCCAAGGTGCGAGGAGGGCGCCAACAGTCCACGGACAAGCAAACGTCAAGTGCACTTCAATGGAAAGTTTGTGTTCCAGCTATGAGATACAGTAGCATGTGACGCATGCCATGCGTACGCCAGTCTGTCGCGTCTGCGCTAAGCCGATTCAAACGCTTCCCTCGCGTGTCCTTCAACGGGTTGGTTGATGGGGTTTCCTGGGCCTGTAAGCTGGGTTTGGCTGCTTGTACCCTGGCAATTCAAATTGCCTGGAGACAGCCAACATGACTCAGGTACGTTCTGCATTGCTCCGTCCCCTCTAACAGGATCAAAACCGCGAAGATCACATACTACCCGCTGGCCACAGTTGATTGGTGTCAACCAGCACATGTAACACATGGCATTGAGCTTCAAAAGCTGTTCTGCGGACGCCACGAGTCTGACTCCCTGAGGGCCATAAGCGTTCTTCATCTTCTTCTGCTTCTAGGGCCATGAACGCTGGCCGGGCCCATGCTGTAACGTTCAGGCAGGTTAACCGTAGAGTGTTCTATACATCTGCTGATGCAGCTTCACCGAAGAGTTCCAGGCAGGACCTGGCTACACCTAGTACTAGTGACAATGAAGTGCCTCAGGGCCTGTCCGCTTTCAACAGAAACTCCAAGGGGATGTGCAACCTCCTTCTCCATGCCTCTTCGTAATGTGTCTCCCCAGGAAACACGAGGCTCATTAAGTTTTCACCCTGCAAACATGCAAATCCGCACTGTGATGCTATCAGAATCATTTGCATACCAGATATCATCTCAAATGATCTGTGCCAACTTGACCAATGACACCTATGACCAATGATCTGTGCCACCCTGACCACCTTGACCAATGACTCGCACGGTGCTCATAGCCCCTGTCACTGAGAAGGCTTGGAAGCTAAAGACCCAAGTGCAACCACAGGTGGGTGGATGTATAGCACAACATCCGTGCTTGGTGTTGAAATACTGCTGGTGCCTGCGCTTATTCGCGCTTTACAACATGTCCAGTTGACAGCGGCGGCAGCAACGAAATCTGTGATTGATTGTAAGAGTGTGCTTGGTGATCAAAACATGCTTGATTATCAGCAGCTGAGCTGATGATGTCTGATATGTGCTTTGTAAGGTTGGCTCTCAGCTAACCAATGGCAGCAGCAGCATTCTGGTTTAACTATTCAGCATGTCATACACACAGTCAGTGTGCATGCAGCCCCCACCCGCGCACCCCGCAGCCTCCACCCGCGCACCCCCATCCCCACCCGCCACCGGCAAGTGTGCTGAGCAAACCACTAACAAGCAAGAACAGACGGGCAGCCCCTGACCTCTTGATAGCCTGCCCCCTTGCAGATCTGATCCACTTGCTTCTGGTATGGTGCGTATTCAGCATCCAATCCTTCTGTACCATAGTCAAAGTATAACCTGCGTAGCAATACAAGCAGTAATGCAGCACGGTGAGACAGACATCTGATTCACTGTGGTATCCACATGTCTGCAGGGTCCAAATGTCAATGCTGCTGCTGCTACTCCTGGTGCTGCTGGATGTTATAACCAGGCTCTCATAGTGACTGCTTATCGAGCTGGCCGACTGAGCAACCAGCTGGGGGGGGGGATGGTACAGAGGCTGGCTTCAACGTATCATAAGCATGCATGCATGAAGTGGCAGAGCTGTTGCCTGCACACCATTCAATGCTTTCCGCTGCGATATGTGCTGCCATCAATGCAATCACTGCTGTGATGCCTTCAAACAGGGCCCTGGCAGACAATATGTTTTTGGTTCGGGTGCTGCAGTCTGCGGTGCTTGAAGGACTGAAGATTCATGCAGCGGTGAGGTCTGTCAGCTGGATCAGTGTTTGCGCGGTCTTCGATGCCCTGCAACTCGTCTGTCAGTGTAAAGTAGACAATAGGGTTGCCCCGTCAGCAATCACCTCAGGACTTCAAACAAGGGGGCATATCTACACATTTGCGTAGTGCATACCTGTGTGTTGCTGGGTCTGGTACATGACCAGCTGCTAGCCAAGCTACAGGGACGCCGCCACCTGGCAGCCAATGAGTTGATAGGCAAGCTGCACCTCCAAACACCTGCAATCAGCCACAAAAGGGCAGATTTGGGATTGCGGAAGCTAGCACGTCGTTTTGAGGTACTGCATATGTATGCTGGCGATGCGGCAAGGTTTCACTTCAAAAGGACGTACACAGCCTCGATTGCTGCTGGACTCGCAACCACCCGGACTCATGTCTGTTGAGATTCAGCGTTGGCAAAAGATGGCAATAAGCAGACTGCTCAACATGCAGAATCGCTTGATTTCCTCCTCTAACCAAATCTACACAATAAATTTAACACCCGCCTTGTACTTCCAGGACAGAGTCTGGGATACATTTGAGGCACGAGGCCGATAGCCATGAAGGCTATGACGATGTGGTTAGGACAATTATTGCACAAGCGAACTCAAAGGCATACATATGCATGTGCTGGATTACAACACAACCAGCGTACATGCTTCAGTTACTGCAACAGCCATGTCTTAGAAGCCTGCCCTGACCTGTGGATATTGCTGCAACGCGTATAGAGATATTAGCCCTCCCATGCTGCTGCCCATTATAACAGTGTTATTTCTGTCACTGAGGGTTCTGTAGTGCTGGTCCATGTAGGGCTTTAGCTCTTCGACCAGCATGGCTAGATAGGAGTCGGAAGTGGGGTTGTAGTACTTTTCCTGCACTCTGGTGCAGCAGCAGCAGCAGCAGCAGCAGCAGCAGCAGCGACAGCAGCAAACACAGCTCAATGATTGCATATCTGTGCCTGGCTGGCTGGCATATGTAGGTGCAACTGAGCTAGGGATGCATTTGCTGTTTGAACACGTGGAGCCAACTAAGAGCATGCCATGCAGGCCGGCAGAGACCATTCCTACCGGTGGTTTATTGCTGTCCAAGCGCACAATAATTTCATGTTGCAGCAACAAGCAGTGTCGAGTTTGTTGCGACAGCAATGCCAGCTCTGTGGTCCACGACAAAAACAGGGCCACCTTATGCACTCAGTGGAGCCGGTCTCTAAAGCCTAGAAAACATCACTTTTCATCATGCGTGCGATGTTGGGATAAGCATACTTCCATAACTGCCCCCAAGGAGCGCATCTACTTCTCGCATTAATACTGCTCTCAAGCCATGGAATCTGAAAAGCTGGAACAACTGCCACCACCAGTAACCACTGCTGTTGCTGCTGCTGCTGCTGCTGCTGCTGTTGCTGCAATCACTTCCAACAGGTACGATGGATACCCCCATATTGACAAAAGCGTTCCATCCCGCACTTGCACATTCCTTGTTATGAACAAGTTTCAAGTAAAGTGCTGAGTCAGCATTTACAACTGACCAAACATACCTCAAACAGTGTTAACCTCACATACCAGCACTGTTATATATGTAATCTACTTACCAGCCACAGCTCTATGGCCATCAGCCCCGCACCCCATTTCAGAGGCAGACACAACAACACCCAAAGCAGTGATTCTAACACTGCCATACCAGCACTGTTGTTTTTCCTCAAACTATGGAATACAGACTCCAATTCTGCAAAATGATACGAATTCACCCAAAGCTGCATCTACCTCTCATACCAGCACTGCTCTTGAGCCATGAGCCATCTCAATGCTTCAGCAGGCATGTACTCCTGTACTCGCTGTGGTGTGTTCCACACCAACACAGCTATGAATTCCCAAATTCTTCCAGCTTCTAGCAGGTCCGGTGCGACTTCATCTAGACCCCAGTCGATGCCAAGGAATGAGGTCTTAGGGTCTATGCAGTTTTGCCCGTCATGCATGTACAACACGGGGTAGTGCTGGTTAGGGTTTATTTTGTAACCTACACGGCAGAGGGCAGGTTTTTTAGAGGCCAGGTATATGCATCTGAGCATGGACGAGATGCTGCATTAGCAATGCTTTATGTAGTAGACTTTCGAGTGCAAACTGGCTTGCAGCAGCAGTAGATAGCACATGCAGAGGCAAAGCTGTATTGCAAGGATACAGCAGACAGATCAGGGCGTTTGCACTACACACCAGAGCCCAAGAGAGGTTTGATGTCAATTTTAAGGATTGATGCGAATGCATTCCCGGTGTTGTGCCAGTTGGGCAGTTCAGTCCAGGTCAAGTCAGGAGACTAGTGCCGAAGGCGGAAAGTGGCCACGAGTAACCCATCTCCTCTTGTTAGCAGCTGTGGGCACATACACAACTGGTGTGGGGATTATCAACATGAAGTTTACGACTGACTGTTGAGTTCGTACTGCGGTGCATAGCACGCTGTACATGTATGAGCACTGGTTACAACTATCAAGTGCGCCAGGAGTGCAAAAGTGTTCAGGGGTACAGGCAGTGATGCGATATCGATGCAGCATTCTGCCGTCAGACATCTGAGTGTGGCCAAAGACTTACATGGGGGCAACATGATGTCAACCCTCCGTGATGTGGCCAGTTTTGAGGGGAAAGGGTCCAGTGTGTGCACCACATAAAGCACCTCGTCGTGGCCGACGGCACTGTGAATGCCTCGGACTGTTACGCTCGGGCGTTGCCTGCTGGTTCGGCGCCATGTCTGATGTCGAAAGGCAGACCTGCTTGCTGTTGCTTGTTGTACTGCTACAAGGTGATGATGGGGCTGCGTACGGCACATGTAGACACAGCAGAGAGCTTGAACGTAATTAATGGCCTAAATTGACAAATCCTGGTGCAATGTAATGGCAAGTATGAGCGCTGTGGCTGTGAAAGGCACTACAGATGAAGCTTCAGACAGTCACGAAAGTTATGCTGACAGCACTGCAGCACGTGCAGGACAGTGAGCAGATGCTATTAAGGACCGGTAGTTGTCGAATTGCAGCGAACACGGCCCAGGTGATGGGACAGTAGGACATGTTGGCAGCGGGAGCGTCCGTAACACGTGCTGCTGAAACTGCTGTGAGACCTTGCACCTCTGCTAGTGCTATGCATTTGGTAACCTGGTCGGCTATCGATCAAGATTCACGCGAGACCAGTGACATAGCCCTAGACGAAATGGCAGCAGCTCTTCACCAGCCCTGTTTGCAGAGACACGGTGTTTGTCAAAGTAAGCCTGCCCTATTCATTGTTAACCCACAGCTAGCAAAGTGCTACGGGCTGCGCAACCTCAGGCTAGGTCTTGCGATTGCTTCATCCCCGCAACAGCGGAGCACGCTGTTAAACTACAGATGCCAAGCAGCACCCTCCAATAGCTTGATATTCATAGTTACTACTGCACTATGCAGGGCCCTTGGCAAGGCAGCCGGTCTGCAGCAGCAGAGCCATCCGCAGAAGAGTAGCAGCTGCAGCAGCAAAGGGACCAGTCGTCGTCATTGACAATTACGATAGCTTTACATACAACCTG
>NSMO01000779.1:0-10719 GCA_002588565.1 Coelastrella sp. UTEX B 3026
CCTTGGGTTACAGTCAGTTTTGGGACTTGTGTCTTACACAGGGCCTCAGCCTTCTCCGTGGGGAGGGGGAGAGTGCTGGCACATTACAGTTCTGTGTGCTAGTTGTGTTGTCTAAGATCAGGCTGAGTCCCTGAGGACTTGGGTACGTGTTGCATGCATGAGCAGTGTTTGGGTCAAAAGGTGAAGGGAATGTGTCACCTTTGTGGTATGTTTGAGGTCTGTGCCTGTGGCATGGGGCTGACAGCAAAGATGTTCCCGGCAGCTCAGATTGATTCAGATCACACAAGTGACTTGGTTGGCCTTTCCTGAGGTTTGGCTCTCCAGTTCCCGAAATGTGATTTGATTTGATTTGTTACATGGGAGAGCTACCGAAATGTATGTTGGTAACAATTCAGCCGCTACAAGAGGTTGTGAGGTGATGGGCAAATCCTGCTAGACATCATATAATCTCCGTCTGGGTTATCTTGTCTGAGATGCAAGCTATGGTACACATGAGCATCTGTCACTGTTGGGTTGTCTCATGGTGAAATTGTGTTTGATCTTGGCAGGCAATGCAGCAGGCTAGTTCATTCGAGAGCTGATCCGCTCAGCAGTGTCATCCCTAGAGAGTGTGTTACAGACTATGACAAAGTTTCTGCCGATTGGGCCAAGATCCTTGTCAAGACAAAAGATTGTCGTGAGTTGCAGGCCAGCCATTGTCCTGGCGGCAGCATCAGAGAACTGACGTCAACAACCGACACAATACACTTCGCAGCAGTTGGGACTATGGTAGAATGCATGTAAGGGAGGTGCAATCCATTAGTACACCAAAGATCGCTGAAAACGGGCGGGCAGGGGCTGCGAGGCCTCGCAGGCGCTCGTTTCACTTTGCGTCTGTTGCGTGGGACAGGCCCTGCGCCCCCCCCTCTCCCCGAATGAACACTATCCTGCAGTGAGGTTGCTGTCATAAATATGTCTCGGCAAGGTGGCGTGGCACCCGGTAGTGCGGCCGTGGCACAGATGGTTCAGCGATCTCTGCCGCGGACCGGCCGGTCCCAGGAGCCGCTAATGCGATGACCTTTACCACATGAAGTGTTTCGTGTGCAGGCGGAACCGTTGGCACTTTGAAGGCCTACGCTTGTACGCCAATCGTTTCCTGCTTGTCAACGTTACCCCGCCGCGCACGGCACGGGTCACAGTTAGAAGCCCGGCTTTGCTCTGCGCAATGCCTTCGCACGTGGCTGTCATCACGCTGCTTAATGCGTTTCTGTCAGGTGCATAAAACCCCCGCTTATCTAGGAAGTGGAAAGTAGAGGCCTGTAACAGTCAGCGTCGCAAGATCGCGCCGGGGGCCGCTTTGTGCTCGATTCCCATGAGCTCGAGGCGATGTCCACCGCTCCACTTGCGCACTATCCCCAGTCCTCCTTCCAGCCAAGGGCTCATTGCAGTCATCGCCATCACAAATGCCCCCAGTGCAGGTCGTCGAGTTGCAACGGAGGAATTTGAGCGGTGCAACACTGGACGGAGCGCTAGCGGAGACTAAGCCGGGTGTAACATGGACACTGTCGCGCCGCTCGCCCAAACACACAGGATCTATATCGATATTCTGCTAGGACGTTTCAGCCTCTCAACAATGCGAGCATACAATACTAGAACTGTAGTCGTGACTTCCGAAGTCATGTAACTCAGAGACACAAGAACTTGCAAAACTCCGCCAAGCGGCTTCACTAATCACTAGCTGCTCTGCTAAACTATCTGTATCCCCGCTGCTGCTGCTGCAGCCGCTGCTGATACGCCGCTACACCCCTGCTGCTGCCGCCAGGGCCAGCAGCAGCAGTAGTGCTCCCACGGCCACGCCCTGCATTCCCACCTCCCTGGTAAACCCTGCCGCCACGGGCTGCAAAGACACCCCTGCCTGCTGCATCTCTACTGCTGTCTAGATAGCTGCTGCTGCTGCCGCTGCCAATGATGGTGCTGGTAGTGTTTCTTATGCCAAGGACTCTTTCTGCGTTGCTGACGGCATATGCAAACAGTCCAACTGTGCGACGCCAGGCTTGCGGTGTAACAGAGAGATCAGGTATACTCATCCCTGCACGTTGCAAAATACAACACTCAATAAACATTGATGCAAACAGAAGCGTTTGAGATGGTGAACGCAGCTGCATGTCAACTCGCCTGTCTTTGCGAAAAGGCGGTGTAACTTTGTGATCCTTGAGCATTTTTTATCCTTGAGTCCCTTTCTGACGGTATGCTGGCAGTTGATAAATGCACACATGTCTGTTCAGTTGGTGATATGGAATATTGCGCTTAGATGTTCTAGCAGTGTATCACCTGTCATTTGCCAAGCATGAACTGCTGCGAACTGCATAATGCACCAGAGCCATCTGAAGCACAAAAGCGCAAATCAAGTCCCCAGCAAACTGGCACAGTAGCATGGTTACAGACAATGCAAAACACGTACCGTCTAAGAGGCAACAGGAGTGCTTCGGGGGCTGCAACCCTGCAATATCCAACTCAGTCTGCTGCACAGCTTGCCTCACTCGCTGCTGCTCCTCCCGCTGCTGCTGCTGCCGAAATGATGGCAGATGCTTCAGTGTATTGCTGGGCAACGTATGTAAAGCTCCCCGCTGGCTCAACAGAGCGCCTAAAGCTCCTAATCCAGCAGCAGCACCGGCAGTAGGTACTACTGCTGCTGCTGCTGGGGCACTGCCGCCACCACCGCTGCTGCTGCCAGCAATGGATGACGGCCGTCCGCCAGCAGCAGCGGCAGCAGCCTGTTTGTTGCTGCTGCTTTCACTGTTGTTGCAGACAAACTGCTGCCAGATGTCTGCTGTAGTGCTGCTGGTCCAGCTGCTGCTTGTTTGTGACGCAGTACCTGTTGTTGCTGCTGCTGCTGCTGCGTTGGCAGTAATGACAGTTGCTGGTCTGAAGGAATTGCCAAGCAGCTCTGTCTCAGACAGCACGCCAGTGCTGCTGCTGCTGCCGCCAGGGCCTTGCTGCAGCAGCAGCACAGCTTGTAGAACTGCGGCTAGTAGCTGAGGGTCAGCCATCGGCAATCTTACTATACCAGTATGTAACCACTTCTTGCCTGCAAACATGACACAGTGTGAATGGGGTAAGAACGACAAGCGGACGGCTGCTGCTGCTGCTGCTGCTGTCCAAGCTGAAGAGCACATGTACAGCTCTCACGCAACTACAAATTGGGTGCAAAGTGAACACATAGGTTGGACTGGCTATATACGCGATCAAATCTGCGCAAAGACCGAACAACAATAAGAAAATAGCCGTGTGCTTGCTGCAGACCTGTGAGCTTGACCAGGGGTTAGTTTTTATATCGACCATTCAATTTTCAAAAAACAAATGAAAACTGCAGACAACACCTTGACCACCCGCTGCAGAGGATTGATTTTCTGAGCAGAGATAGGGTCGCAGACATACAGTAGCAGCATGTCAGCTACCCTATCTCAGCTCAGAAAGATAAAACCCTCACAGCCAGCTGGCTACGCTCGTAAGTTGTACCTGTGCATATCAACAATAGATGGTAAGCCAAGGGGCTCATGCTGGCAAATTTACAAAACAGCTATAAATCAAGAGTGGAAATAAACTGCTTGCTGCATACCTGTGAGGTTAAATGACAGGTTCATTCTCATTTGGAAACATTGCATACACCAGCCATATGTGCCTGCATATCTATCACCACACTTATCACTTTGCTCGCTTCAATCGTAGCAATCATCTGCGCGTATTGGAAACGCCACTCATACAAACACCACCAAAACAAAACTGTATCCAAACCAGCAACCTATTGCTAGTGACATACCTGTGCTAGTGGCATACCTGTGAGTGTTAACTAACACTCATATCTTTGAGAGAGAGAAGTTACAGTGGATACCTCACCATCCAGAATGGTACTCTCCACAGCCAATAGGAAACCGATTGCAACCAAAAAGGATGAGACCAGATGAAACCCTATATGTAACCAGTGGTTCAACTTCATTGGGAAACATTCTGCCCAACACCTTTGCCAGGCACGACATGTCTGCGTCCCTATCTCCATCAAACTCAATCCCCAACAACAACAACTGTCAGCTCCTGGGCCATCTCTACTCGCCGCTTCCATCTGTGCTCCACAACAAATCACTCTCAAACCCACAAGCCTCCTGCTTGCACACCAGTGAGACAGCAATGAAGATGAAACTCGAAACTGCTGGCGACATATGCGTACCTGTGAGGTCGACCAGAGGTTCAATCTCACTGGGAAACATGGAGCTTAGCGCCTTGGCCAGCCGCAATGTGTCCGCATCCCTATCACCACTTAATTCAAATCCTAACAGTCTGTTAGCTTCACTCGTTATCTCCGTCATTTCTGCACCACTAGTTGCAAGCTGTAAACCAACGACCGACTTAGACTGCCTACGATCATCAGCCTCAGATACTGCTAACAGATTTGCAGCTGGCTGCTTAGACTCCGCATAAATACCAGCAGTGAATTCGTCATCTATTTGATTTGCTTCATGTGTATTAGAAGTAGATTCATCGCTTTCGGATTCTGATTCTGGTGTATCTATCAAAGCTGCAAATGCGCTTTGGCCGCCGAGCGCTGAACCCCCCGCTGCTTTACCCGAGGGCCGTATCTGCCTGCGAAGTTTAACAGCTGTAAACCCATCCTGCTGCTGCTGCTGGCCGTTGCTGCTGCTGCTGCTGCCAGGGGTGTTGGCAGCAGTGGCAGCAGCAGCGGCGGCGGTTGCAGGCTCATCGCTCATGTTTTGTGCAAGTGCTATGATGTTGGCTAGTTCTGGTGGCAGGGCATCTGCAGCTGATTTGGCTGGCAGTACACACATCAACTGCAGACAGCAGCAGCAGCAGCAAGCAGCAGTCAAGTTGGTCCCTCACACTGATCATCCATACTCTGCCATAGTCTGCCAGTTGTGCTACGCGCATGAAAGCATATGCATGCAGCAACTGAGTATTCATGGGTGGTGCAACAGTCTGTATATGGGTGGACTAGTTCCCCCTCCCCCACCCTTCTGAGAAATAGACATAAGCAGAGCCTCTGAGGGATATGGAACATAGAAGCAGAAGCAACAGCAGATGAAGCTGCTACTTGAGGTGCGACATACAGCGCCACCTGATCACTTGCCTAATATTCAGCCCGCCACGACTCAGTTGCTGCAACATGATCAGAAGGAGGGGGTGTCATTTAGTTGCAATTAGAAGCTTCTTTGAGGAGCTTCCTTGAGGAGGGAGTGTCAATTCATTAGAACCGTCATGGCAGTGCCGATATTGCTCGGCTCACTATTTACACACCTCAGTACATCATTGAATTTTGACAAGTATAGTTTGAATGAATAAATGTGCTCTGCGTAGCGCTTTCGATAGAGCGCTAGCGTAATTTGAGGGAGGGTAATGCGTGTGTCGAGGCGACTCCACATTCTAACCGTTATCCAAGTTTCAACTATGTATGTGTACAGCAGTATCTCACCTGCAGCAGAGGCCTCACAGGTGCTCTTGAAGGTGGCACATACGGCAACATCTGATCCCTTGCTTCATCTACAGAGTCTACAAATCGTAAACTTCCATAACCGTAAACATGATCCTAAGGAAATTGATATGGTTGGAAACCCCATACCGACAATTGCTCCACTCATTATGTTTCACACTTCATTATGTCACTGAAGTTGGAACTATTGTTGTGTATGAGTATCTCACCTGCAGCAGGGGCCTCACAGGTCCACCCACAGGAGCCCAATCATCAATAGGGCAGCACTCAGGGTCTTCCAGTGCACGTTTCAGCTGGACAGGGCCTGAACTGACTTGCTGTTTCCTGCTCACATTCTTCTGCCACAATTTGACCTTAGATAAGTCCTGCAATTGAGACAGGGCAACATGCAATAACAGATTACACGTATCCTGGCGGCTCCCTTTGCAACAGCAATCTATCTGCAGTGACATATGGCTTGACCTTCAGGTTCTAAGGTATGTGAAACAATGGTCACGCAATCTGAAGCGAGAGCGGCAGGCTGGGGCGGGTGTTGGGGATTTAGACGCGCTGTTACCTGCATCAGAGGTGCGTAGTGGTAGGGGTAGCACCAGCTCCAGCTGCAACCTTCCGTGCTGCTGCTGCTGCTGCTACTGCCATCACCGGTGGCAGCAGCTGCTGCTGCTGATCTCCTGTCCCTTTTGTTACTGCTGCTAGGAACAACATCGCCTTGCTCTGCATCAGTTCGCTGCTGCTGCTGCTGTTGCTGTTGGGAGTAGACACCAGTGCTGTCACTGCTGCTGCTGCTGCCGGTCGCGTTGGTACCCGCCAGACAATCCTCACTACTGTGTGCTGCTGCCGAAGTCCCCTGCTGCTGCTGGTCATCGATACATGCCCCCTCCCGCTGCAACCCCTGTTGCTGCCACTGCTGCTGCCGCCATTCGACCGCTGCCGGCCCAATCGCATAGTACCTAAGTGCCCAATTCATCCCTTGCAAGTATTCCCAGCTAACTTTCGCTGCTATTCTATCTATATCACCTTCATATTGTGTATATAACTCAGGAAATCTATCATTGTAGTATCTAGATCTGTACTTTGACATGTCCATCTGTATGGGGTCTTGAGCCCAGGGATTTCCACCCATCAGGCGGTCTTTAACCCGTGCTGACACTCTGTTGCTGAGCTCTTCACACAACTGACCGGGTGTCATTGCGTGAAGGTTAGTAACTGGCTGTTCAAACCTGCACATCAAGAGACAGCAGCAGCAGCAGCAATATTGTGATAAATATGACACTTGTCTGCATTGGACATTGAGCCCAGGGGTCTCCACCCATTTGGCGGTCTTTTACACGCGCTGATACTCTGTTGCTGTGCTCTTCCCATTTTCCCATAATCGACCGGGTGTCGTTGCGTGAAGGTTTGTGACCGGCTGTTCAAACCTGCACATCAAGAGACAGCAGCAGCAGCAGCGGCAATATTGTGATTAATATGACATTTGTTTGTACTGGAGCTTACGACCAGGTGTCTTCATCTATCAAACGGTCTTTAACCCGTGCTGACACTCCATTGCTGAGCTCTTCGCATAACTGGCCGGGTGTCATTGCATGAAGGTTTGTAACTGGCTGTTCAAACCTGCACATAGCACACAGCAGCAGCAGCAGCAGCAACCCTTGCGGGTATGTTGTGTTCTACGATATGTGTGGCATTTTGAGTCCTCAGGGGTCTCCCCCCATCAAGCGGTCATGCATCACACATGCGGATACTCTGTTGCTGGTAACTCTCTTTGTAGCCTTGGCCAGGAGTTGTTGCATGTTGGTGATGAGTTACTGCACTCTATGCTGGCCCACATGCATAAAGGAATCATAACATACTTGCTCTATCACATGCGTATGCATATGATATGCACTTGATATGCATTTGATATGCCTATGATAATCATATGACATGCATATGCATATCTATGTTGCAAGACACACTCTTCTGACCTGAAAAACCTTGCACATCAAGAATGCACCTACATCAAGTACAAATTGCCGTCATCTTATCAAAAAAGACGATGAATATGATAAACAGGTCACAGCATAAGCAGCAGCAAGTGCAAGTTACACGATCTGAGGCCTAGCTGGCAATGATCAAACAGGGGCCCGAATGCTTGTCTTCTGAAAACGTATCTGAGGCTTCCGTCACTACAAGTCCCCCCCTCCCCCCAGACCCAACTTTCTCACCTGTCACAGAAGCCCAGTGCTTCAGCAGCACTTGGTTCTAAGCCCGCCAGCAGTGCGTCAATGTCCACACCAGCGGGTACTTCACCCATACTCAGACCCGGCCCATCAAAGATTGACTGGAGCTCGGCCCCTGCTGCTGCTTCTTTGGCTGTCCGCTGCAGCCTTCTGCGCCGCCTGTGGTCCTGGAATCACACAAAACAGCAGTATGGCAGTGATGGAATCACTGCTTTGTATGGCAGTGATAAAATCACTGCTTTGAGTGATGTTGTTCCCGTTGTGAAATAGGGGTGGGTTGGCCGATGGCCATAGAGCTATGGCTGGTGGGTAGCTTATATACACAGAAGCAGAACCGCGCATTTCTGGAAGCAAAGCTGCTGCTGCTGACGTGGCATGGCAAAGTTGTGGTGCAGGAAGTGTGGTAACCCTGGAGCCCATGAACTCTAAGATACACATGCTTCTTTCTCTGCTCTGGGTTTGTAAGCTCGTTCCTCGTCTTTGGCCAAAAGCACCAGCTGCTGCACCAGTCTAGCAAGTTCTGTTGGTGCTGCCACCTGAAGTGATGTGACTTCTTGGTGAGGGGAGTAACCACTCCACGGCACGAGAGACTGTTGCACAACCAGAATGTGACCAGGGTCGTGGCCCCAAACAGCTATACGAACCAAAAAGACGTACATATTACGGTGATGTGACCTCCTAGTGAGGGGAGTGATCACTCCAGGGCATGAGAGACTGCTGCACAACCAGAATGTGACCAGGGTCTTGGCCTGAACCAGGTGTACAAACCACAAAAGACGTACATATTACAGTCATGTGACCTCCTAGTGAGGGGAGTAACCACTCCAGGGCATGAGAGACTGCTGCACAAGCCACAAGTGACCAGGGTCTTGGCCTGAACCAGGTGTACAAACCAAAAAAGACGTACATATTACAGTCATGTGACCTCCTAGTGAGGGGAGTGATCACTCCATGGTGCAAGAAACTGCTGCACAACCCAGATGTGACCAGAATCTGGGGTATACACAGCTCTAGAAACCACACAAGTACAGATTACAGTGATGTGACCTCCCAGATGTGACCCGCCTGGAGCTGTCATGATATGCATGGCAGATAGGACCCTTTGACTTCTCCGGACACACAACGTGCGCAGGTAGAATCTGGCCATGAAAAGGGTGAAAAATTATTAGATATTGTACTTACTCTCTCTGCGATGAATTGCTGGTTCTTCGTCTCTAGCCAGAAACACCAGCAGTTGCACCAGTCTGCTCCTGTTGATGCTGCCACCTGAAGTGATGTAACCGCCCAGTGAGGGGAGCAGATGCTTGTACACAAGCTATACAAGACTTCGCTAATCTCTGATAGCCCGGAGATCAATGTCCAAAGCGACACAGAACTGAGAAGCATTGTAAAACCACACTTACTGCTCTGCGTTTGTAAGCTGGTTCTTCATCTCTAGCCAGGAAGACGAGTAGTTGCACCAGTCTGCTCCTGTTGATGCTGCCAGCTGATGTGATGTGACCTCCTAGTGATGGTAACAGGTGCTTGTAGGCAGCCAACACATACTGATACCATTTAAGCTACACAAAACTAGATCATTCAGTAGCCAAAAACACCTGTGCAAACTGATAAAGATCTGCGAAAGGGCCATGAAACCACACTCACTGCTCTGCGTTTGTATGCTGGTTCTTCGTCCCTCGCCAAGAAGACGAGCAGTTGCACCAGTCTGCTCCTGTTGATGCTGCCACCTGAAGTGATGTGACCCCCCAGTGAGGGAAGCAGATGCTTGTAGGCAGCGAACAGTAGGTCCAGGCCTTGGGGCCGGTCATAGATGTCTATGGATGGTATGTTGGGCAGAAAGTCATTGCCAACCTGCACACAGATGGACAGCGCAGCGACATGGTGACCTGCGTGCTATTACAGAGCAGCAAACAGTAGGTCCAGGGCTTTGGGCCGGGCATAGATGTTTATTGACGGTATGTTGGGCAGAAAGTCGTTGCCAACCTACACACAGATGGGCAGCACAGAAACAAAGATGGGTACAGACATGGGCCTGCTGATGACAGGGAGGCAAACAGAAGGTGCAGGCATTGGGGCCGGGCATAGATGTTATGAAGGAAATCTTGGGCAAAAAGTCATTGCCAGCCTGGGCAGAAAGCAGCAACACGAACTTGACTCCAAAAAGTCACGGTCAGAACCATTGAAACACTCAAGGATGCTGTATTCCCTGTACCTAAAGGCTGCAGGTAGCGAACAGTGGATCCAGGCCTTGGGGCGGTCATAAGTGTCTTGTGTTTCCAGACATATCTACATCATTCTGTCTGTAGATGAGATAAATGAGATACAAAAGCACATTGCAAACCTGCATGTCCGCAGTCAGCAAAGCAGCATTGAGTGCTTTTATTGGGGGAGGAGGTGCACTGAGCGTTGACAAATACGTCATCAACCAATTGAGAGCAGCAGGTTTGCGCGGCGCAACTATGTAGCCGTTGATTGAGCGGACTGGATAATGCAACCAATACCATTGACCACTACTACTTGCAAGCAGCCAGCGAAGTTGCATGACCACCTTACCAAGAAAGTGAGCACCACCAAGTCATCAATCAGGTTCTCAAAGCTCAGCCCAGCTCTGCCTCTGTGGTGAGGTGGCTTGGGCCGCACAGCAGGTGACGCTCTGCTGCTGCTGCTGGTGCTGCTGGTGGCTGCATTGCCGGTAGCTGCATTGCCGCCGCTGCTGTCATGGTTGACAATGCACTGCTCTGCTGTTGCTGAAGTGAACAGTCTGCCGGGAGCAGCTGCTGCTGGTGGTGCTGCAGTTGCTGTTGGTGATACTGCTGCTGCTGGATCAGAAGACATAGCAGATGGAAGAACACTATCTGACACAAGTGCAGCTGTATCTGCTGCTGCTTCTGCTGCTGCTGGTACTGCTGCTGCTGCAGGCAGCTCCAAACTAGACAGCACTCTACTGCTGCTGCTGCTGCTTTTGCTAGCAGCTATACTGCCTGGTACTGCTGCTGCTGCTGCATTCAAGGACGGTGGCAG
>NSMO01000780.1:8570-19091 GCA_002588565.1 Coelastrella sp. UTEX B 3026
CAGGGCTGTGAACAGATGCCTGAAGGCTTCGCGTTACTGCTGCATGATTGCCAGTGGGGGCCATGCATACATACAAGCTAAACCATATCAAAGCTGCACAATGCGTCATGTGTTCCGTGGCTTCTGCACTTCTTGACCTAGCTGCACAAACTGCATTCAACATATGTCTCTCTTCAGTCTGGCAGCTTGGCCTGCTGCCTGCCCCTCCAAGGACGCCATATGCAAGCACTTTGCCTTCTCACTCTCTACGTCCTGAATGACTGTTGTGCTGCAAGCCGCCAACAGCTAGACTGGTTAATTGCAGTGGACTTGGCCCAAGTCACTAGGCCTACCCCAGTTACCCAGCTGATTATTGGGCCCAGCTGATTTTGCCAGCTCTGCCTTGCTGCCTAGATCTTTTGTGCGACAACCAGTCACTTCATCCTCAAGATCGTGGCATTGAGCAGTTCGCTTTGGAACGCTGCACCAGCATTAGGCCTGGCAGCAGATGGAACGCCAGGACATTGTGAAGACGGGCCGCTCGCTTACAGCAAGTCGCCGCAACTAGCCGATTCATATATAATGCGGTTGTTTGCGAGAAAGAACGTGCGGCCAGCATAGCAGTAAGGATGCATCTAGATCACTCACGGAGGGGTTGACGTACAGCGCGTAAAGGACTTTAACTGAATTCTATAGTCCATGTTGTCTTTGCATTCATCTGGACAACGAGCTGCGGTCCAGTTGTTGCCAGTACTCAGTAGGTTGCGAGCGCGCCAGAGTGCGGCAACAGCTCAGTATGTACGAAAACACTGGTACAGCTCAGAGGAGAACGACGGCAAGGACGGCAAGGGCAAAGAGGGTGGCATAATCCAGGGGTTCTTGAAGTCGTAAGTGGCCATCTGCACAGACAGCAACTGGCTCAATTAGCATACCTAGCCAGCAACGCGCTCCAATAATGTATTGAGATGTACCATTGTTTATTATATGTCCAAGCATGCAATACGTTACCACTGCCCGTCCAGCCGAGCGGCCTCGCTGCTGCTGCTGCTGTGACAGCCGCTGAGGTCGCTGCACTGCCGTAGATCGCATGCTGCTGAGCTGCGGGGGCAGCTGCCTTGATTTGATGTTGATTGATGTGCAGTTGGACTGATAAGAAGGGCGACAGCAGCGGCAGAACAGACGAGAATGCAGCATCTGATGCAGTGCTGGTGCCTGGCTCGCCAGAGCACAAGCATCGCAAGGTAATTCAGACCCCTCAACCCTGGAAACCAACTCCAGCCGGCTTTCACCAGCTGCATTGATGGACTGATACGACTCAGCTGCTTACCTATGGCTGTAGTCAGCTTGCAGCTGCTTGCCACACCTTGCACTAGCACACTTGCATGTAAGACGGGCATGGGTTGATCAAGAAGTGAAAAGCGGACCTTATTACAAGGCCTCGGCAAAGAGATGCAATGAGCGTATATGGTATTGTGTGAGCATGTTTTTGTATTGTGTGGTCTGTGCAGATGTTTGTGGTTGAGCTTCAGCGCAAGCCTCTGTTCCCAGGCATATACACACCTGTGCTAGTCCTCAAGAATGAAAAGCTCATCAGAGAGGTCATGGAGGCCAAAAAACATGGGTGCGTGCGGAGACTGGGTGTATGAACTGGAGCTGGATGTGCAGCAGCTGCATGGCTTCCGGGTGCACTTTGACTGTTTTTTTTTTTGCTGTAGTTGTCTTTTGTTGTGTATCCTTGGAATGCCAATGTATGCCAAGTGCGCCTGGTGTGCAGCTCACGCAGCAGCTATATTTCCCGGTGAACGTGGACCTGTTGCAGCCATGCCAACTCGGCAATAAGCTGGGTCTGTGGCTAATCACAGCAGATCAAAGCAGGGTGCTTGTCATGAGGCCTGTGCGGTGGACTTTGCTCTTCAGCCAAACCTTCGGTTATTGCTGCGCAGAGGTCAAGCCTATGTTGGTGCATTCCTGGCCAAGTCAGAGAAAGTGATCAACGAGGAAAAGGAGCAGCGCAATCAAGATGCAGCTGATTCTGAGAGCAGCAACAGCAGCAGTAGCAGTGGTGCAGACCACCTGTATGATGTGGGCACATTCGCTCAGGTCCACACTATATTAGCTGGCGACACAGCTGATTCAGCTCAGCTTCTGCTGCTAGGCCACAGGAGAGTCAAACGAGAGGCTGTGGTGAGTGCTGGAGCTTATGGTCAGTGAGGTTTTGGCTGTTGTGCTGATGGCATTTTGAGTATCAGTTAGTCTCTATGACATTTGGGGTACTGTGGATTGCTAGACGATATGCCTGCTTAGGCCCAACACATCCAAGCATTGTTGGCTTGTGCTCCCACCATCAGTCATCCCGTCGCCGGGCGTGCGTGCCTGTGGATGAGAGTAGATGGATCATATGGAAGCAATGAGTAGGTGGAGGTCACCCAGCACATTTCGCATCTCACAACCCAACTGGTCCATACCTGGCTGCATGTTCTTTCCGTGCAGTTGTCCAGTGACCCCGTACGTGTAGTTGTAAGTCACCTTAGAGATGAGTCTTATGTGAACAGCGACCATGTGAAGGCCACCAGCATGGAGCTGGTCAACACAATGAAGGACCTGCTCAACATGAACCCCCTGTATGGCGAGCAGTTCAGGACCCTTATGAGCCTTACAGGTCAGCATACATGTGGGGCTTACATCAAGTCTGGTAGTCATTGGATGCGTTTGATGGGTCAGTGGCGGTAGCCTGCTACTGGAGGCTGGTGCTAGCAACGTCCAGCATCAGGTTGTCAAACACATGACATATATACAACAACAGCAAGCGCCATATGGAGACGACTGCAACCTATGCTGATGGGAAGGCTGGTGTCTGCCTATTTGGGTCTGCTCCTGATTGGAATTGCTGCTTCTACGCTGCTCACACACTCGTCAGCGGCTGTGTGCCTGTACAGGAGCTTATCTCTGTTTGACGATGCTGCTGTCTGCTGCAGGTAGCATTGACCTAAATGATCTGAGCCGCCTTGTTGACGCTGCAGCCAGCCTCACCTCAGCGGATGATGCCACACTGCAGAAGGTGCTTGAGTGCTTGAATGTGCCTGCCAGGTAAGAGGCTGCAGGGATTGTGTGTTTGAGTACTACAGCTGTAAGCACTGCGGGAGGTTGCCACTCCAGCACCGTGGTCTGATCATAACCACGGTATGTTTACGGCAGGTTTGTCCGAGGAGTCTGGATGCTCTGAATGTCGCAGGCCTGCCGGCACCTACTATATCAACAAAGTTGCAATTCTCAATGTCAATGTGATGTAGTCAACTCCTAGCACCAGTGCCACTGGCAGTCTTACCGTGCATGCCTCACAAGAGACACTGTTCCAAGCCGCTCAAAGCTCGTCTGTTACCTCCACACTTTCCAACCCTTTGGTGCTTCGATGGTTGTGTCATGTTTCAGGGCCAGTATGGTTTTGGAGCTGCTGAAAAAGGAGGTTGAATTGTGCAAGCTGCAAGCTGATATCAGAGAGCAGGTACACGACGTTGGGCGTGTCCTAAACTGTTCCTTATATGATTACTCATATGTGGACAGCAGTGACACCACAAAATGCACATCACTTGTACAGAGGAATTCCAACCATTGCTTTGGTTTTTTGCAGCTCTTGATGTGCGGCAGCATTCAATAGTACTCAACAAAACCTACGCTGTCGTCCGTCTCAGCAGCCAGTTCAGAAGGAGAAATCTCTGCATGATGCATACAAGCACAATAACACAAAAAGTGCCATACACATTGCATCTTTGCAGTGCGAACGTATGTTAGCACTGCAGGCAAACATGTGCAAGTGGTTTCAGCAACATGGCATCCAACGCATAACATGTTCCAGGTTGAGACAAAGATTATGAAGGAGCAGCGGCGCATGATCCTGATGGAGCAGCTTAAAAGCATCAAACGGGAACTCGGCCTGGAGAAGGATGACAAGTCAACGCTCATACAGAACTTCCAGGAGAAGTGGGAGCCCAAAAAGGCAGCAGCACCAAAAGAAGTGCAAAAGTGAGTCAGCAGCCAGATGATCCACCAACTTGTTATCTGACATTTGGTCAAGTGGAGACTCTCAAGGCGAGCCTGTCTGCTGGTTCTGTGTCCCATCCATGCTTGGTAGTCTGTTGGGTTTTCTGTTGAGGAGTACGGCCAGCAGTCACAGGGACAAAAAGACACCAACGTACTCCAAGAATTCGTGTCAGGTGCAGCAGTGGCATCTTTTCAGCAGATGCTTAGTCAAGGGTTCCAGAAGTAGGTTTAACGTGATGTGTTACTTGCAGGGTTGTCTCCTCTGAGTTGGACAAACTGGCTGGACTTGAGCCCGTGTCACCTGAGTTCAATGTGACGCGCACGTATCTTGAGTGGCTCACATCGCTGCCGTGGGGGGAAGTCAGCAAGGAGATATTTGACATCAAACATGCACAAGAGGTGAGAGATGCCAGGGATTTACTGTTGGCTGGAGCATTCTGTTTGCTACACCTGTACCATGCCGTCAGGAGCAGTGCTTGGGGCTAGCCAGTGTGTGCAAACCAATCCGTGAAAGCGTTTTTCACTGTGCCCGCAGTGTCAGCAGGTCTGATAGTGCAGATACATGTAGATCATCGCTTAGATTGCCAAAGCTGGAGGACGTTGTAGCTATTACAGCACTTCTATGCTGTGTAGGTCCTTGATGCGGATCATTATGGTCTCCAGGATGTGAAGGCTCGCATTCTTGAATTCATAGCTGTCAGCAGGCTCAGAGGCAGTGCGCAGGTAGGAGGGGGTTGGGCACATGGGGGTGCGGCTCAGGAACCTGGAACCATCAACCTCTAGTCACTGGAACGCACATGTTGCTGCTTGCTGTTTGATCAACTGTGAGCTGGTGGTCCAGCCAAGAGCATGTTGACACAGCACAATGAGAGTCATGCTTGCTTAGGGCTATCTGTCTTGTCTGTTTGATAGGGGCACGTGCCACGAGGTGGCGCATTATCAGCGACACACAAAGACGCCCACTTGTTTGGTAACAGACTGTGCATTGAGGCCTCACCGCATTCCTGATGAGCGGCAGTGTCATCAGGAAGTGTTTTGTGTGTTTGTGTTCCTTGCAGGGCAAGATCCTGTGTCTTGTTGGTCCTCCTGGTGTAGGTAAGACCAGCATTGGTCGCAGCATTGCCAACACACTGGGTAGGAAGTACTACCGGTTTAGTGTGGGAGGACTGTATGATGTGGCGGAGATCAAGGGCCACAGGTGAGCAATAAGCTGCGTGAGTAGGCAATCGACCAGCACAGTCAGCAAGGTCAGGGTCACCACAGCTTTCTCACAGCAGTGTGACACAATTGTTGGTTGCTAGCTGCTCTGTGTGCGTTGCTCCAGATGTGTGTCCTTGTTGCGGTGGAGCCTTAGCGTGGTCATAGCTCAACAGCTTCGCCACTGTCTTGGGTTTTCGCATGATAAGCACCCGGCACTGGGTCTGACAATCTGAACAGGATGACTTTCCTGTTCAGATTGAAGGGGCGGTCAGGCACCAAGTCGGCAATGTCAATTTGTGCTATGGCCATCTGGACTGTGCACACCTGGTGGTATGCGACATACAGCCGGTGGTACTGCTAGGAACCATAGTGTCACTTGACTGCAGCAGGGTCTGGCTTTGGGAGCACATGCATCCTTCCGGGGTCTGCACGTCGTGCTGGGGGTCCGCATGATAGTGATATTTAAAGCATGTGGCTATGAAGGCCAAACCACCTGTACACCACCGAGGCAGTACTTTGTTGTACCACCCTGTGTACGTGATGCAGGCGTACATATGTTGGTGCCATGCCTGGCAAATTGGTCCAATGTTTGAAGTCCACTGGTAGCAGCAACCCGCTGGTACTCATTGATGAAATTGACAAACTGGGGAGAGGCCACACAGGTTCGTAGAGTTTGCTTGTAAAGCAGACATCTGTATCGACTCAGCTTATCAGGAGTATTATCTCCACCCAGCCACGTCTGCAACAACTTTCTGAGTGATTCTGTCCTAGCAGAAGAAGACGGTATTGTGCACACAGATAGATGTTTTGTTTCAAGCTTGTAGTGTGGTATGAATTGAACTCACGGTGGTTATTAGGCTCTGGGGTGATAGTTTGTAGAATAGTTTTTCAGGTGCTGATCGGCTTTTCTGTACAATGACATGTGTGAACAGCAAGAAGCGCCTGCTGCATGTGTTCTGACCATGTCACTGATAACCCCGCTCCAAGTTGTTTGAGGAGCCGTGCTTCTGTTGCGATCTACGGCAGCCTGCAGTTTGCAAAATAAGATCGAACTGCGGCCAAGCAAATGCAAAGGTCTGAAACACCTCAGACTGCCTCTTGTTGCTGTAGGTGATCCTGCGTCAGCACTGCTGGAGCTGCTTGACCCCGAACAGAACACAGCGTTCCTAGACCACTACCTGGATGTGCCTATTGATCTAAGCAAGGTGAGACGGGCAGTAACTGGGCCTGAACTGCATACCGGCAGCTGTTCTCAGTTCTCAACACAGTGGCGGCAAGAGACATGACCTGCTGTGACCTGCACGCATACTGCCGCTGACAATGCGCCATACTCTCAGATGATCATCAGTTTATATACCCTTCATGCGGTATGTGCTGATTTGTTTGAACGTGCTAGGTCTTATTTGTGTGCACCGCCAATGTGCTTGACACCATCCCGGCACCACTGCTGGACAGAATGGAAGTCATCAGGCTGAGTGGATACACTTCAGGTGAGCGGCACAGCGCCCCACAATGCAAACTGCACTGAAATCCCTTGTGTTGTGCACAGTCAGCAAGGTGTAGAACACTGGAGTATGTGCTGTCATGGCACAGCTCTGTGCAATAATGGAATGTCATATGTTGGTCCTGTATGGTTGCCACGCATCCTTGCGTTGGCATCTGGCGTTGATCATTGTTCACGTGCCTTGTCTTTGTTTCAGATGAGAAGCGTGCTATCGGTCGCCGGTATCTGGAGCCTCAGGCACGCACTGACAGTGGGGTGCCGCAGCCGGCCGTGCAGCTCACAGACAGTGCTGTGGACAGCCTCATTGAAGAGTACTGCAGGTGCGGGACAGTGCGCCAGGCGGTTGATTATGGCCTTACTTCAGAGTCCCAGTGTGCTTTCAGTCTGTAGCTCAGTGCCGCATGAATCTGTACACTGCGTCACATACACACTGTGTGCTCGGTGTTGAGGGCGCTGCCTTACTTCTCCTTCCCAACCCAAGCCTTCTGTGGCAGCTGCCATCTTACTGATAGTGTATTTTGACGATAGTCGTGCCGCGATCCTCATCACAGTGTCCTGTTTCTTCTGCTTGCAGGGAGGCTGGTGTGCGGAACCTAAAGAAGCATCTTGAGAAGATTTACCGCAAGTCTGCTTTCAAACTTGTGCAACAGGGAGCTAAGCTAGTAGCAGTAGAGCCAGCAGCACAGGCATCAGCTGACAGCAACGACAGCGGTAGCCCTGGAGACTCTGCAGCAGACTCCTCCACTAGCAGCAGCCATGTAGATCCTAGCAGCAGTGACAGTAGCACTACAGCCAAAAGCAGCACTAGCAGCAGTAACAGCAGCGGCAGCACCAGCAGCGTATGTGAGGTTGTTTATGAGGGTGATCCAATAGTGATAAGCGATTCAGACCTGAAGGACTACGTTGGCCTGCCTCCATTTGCTCAAGATAAGTTCTATGACACCACCCCTGTGGGTGTTGTCATGGGTCTGGCTTGGACTGCTATGGGTGGAGCTACTCTGTATGTGGAAGCAGCACCAATCATCGAGGTCAGTAGGGATGCAACCATTTTTTGTCAGCTATGCAGCACCAGGCATCTAAGTTGTCAACGAGCTGTGTGAAGTTTGAATTTGTCGTCTTGTTCTCGCAAAGCAAGACCATGTTGTCTGGCAGTAGTACCCATCAGTTGCCGGTGCCTCAACCAATGCTAGCGCCCTTTTCAGTTCAAATCTTGTGCTCAGAACTACATTGCATTGTGTTGGCATCTGCTATGTACGTGCTTAATTCATTGCTGGCTGCATGCACTCTGCTTGGCTGGCAGAAGTACTACATTGTGTGTTTTCGTGCCTGTTTCACTGATGTACAGGGCGGAGACGGGAAGGGTATGCTTCGCACCACAGGCCAGTTGGGTGAGGTCATGAAGGAGTCTGCAACCATTGCACACACATACGCACGCAGCTTCCTACATAACCGCTTCCCCGGAAACAATTACTTTGACAAAACCTCCCTGCATGTACATGTGCCTGCCGGAGCTACACCTAAGGATGGACCGTCAGCAGGCTGTACTATTATCACAGCTCTGTTAAGTCTTGCTCTTGGCAAGCCCGTGGCTCCTGGCCTGGCAATGACTGGGGAGGTCAGTCTCACAGGGAAGGTGTTGCCGATTGGGGGAGTCAAAGAAAAGCTGCTGGCCGCCAGGAGGTAAGAGGCTCTGGACCGGGTTACAGTCATGAACCTTGCGACGTAGGTTTTTGACAGGGTAAAAACTCAATCGGACAGACATGTTCCCATGCAGCAGCATTCTCAGTGTTTTCTTTGCGAGGCTAGGATGGTCATACAGAAACGTGAAAGTAAGAGGATGAGGTATATATCCCACAGAGCCAGCCCTCTCGCCCCTTCAGGGATGTGAGCGGACGGTTTTTGAACGTGGAGTCGCCTCAGCACACACACCCTCTTGGAAGCGCTACGTAGAGCTCATACATTCATTCATCCCATAAGAATCCCTCATGGGGCAGGGCGGGTTGACGCGTCCTAGAAATGTCTTCTTTGGCATGTTGTTCCATGACTCAGTTCAGTGACTTTTGCATGTCTTTGGCAGGTCTGGGGTGACAGATGTCATCTTCCCTCTTGGCAACAAAAAGGAGTACGAAGAGGTACCAGAAGAACTGAAGCAGGGGATCACACCTCACTTTGTAGACAGTTATGAGAAGATCTACCAGCTAGCTTTCCCAGATGGTGGCAGCAGAAGCAGCAATGCGGGTAGCCAGGGCCAAGGGCAATGACGGTTATCTTTCACCAAGGAACAGGGGCCTGCCATTATGATTCCATGAGCAGGACAGAGCCCCCAGGGCAGTACGGAAGGGCCGCCATAACCAACTAAACAGGGGGTGCCCGGGGACTGGGGCAGAGTAAAGGGGAGTAGATACTTCAGTGGTATGATCTGCATGATCTGCATCTGTGCTTGTAACAAAGCTACCTCCATCAAAACACTTGTTTATTGCAATGTCCGAACTGAGTTGCGCAGCCATGCCCAGCGCAAATGTTATAATGCAACAACAGTGATAAGTGACTGCTTCTTCAAGCTTTGCAAGTAGGTTATGTTTATGACAACTAAGGCACACCTGTTGATGAACAACTGTGAGTGGTTACCAGTCCAGTACACTTCTGAAGCAGTCAACACAACTGTGCCAGGGCTGCAAGTCGACTATAGGCTGATCACAAGCAGCATAGGCGTGTATTGACACCTGTTGACAGCAGCTACAAGGCTGAAGCAGCTGGATTTCCTTCGGAGAAATCGCAAGTTCCCCGGACGGGTCCCATGTCGAATAGCGCGACCCAAGGCACGCAACCTGGTCAACCGGAGCTCGCTCTAGGCACGGATGTGACCCCACAACGCCGGTGTAACTGGGCGGAAAGCCTCGGCCTGGGCGCTATAGACCCCACCCAAGTCATTAGGCCACAGTCTGCTAATTCCTACATACGGACTCCATGAAGGCTCAGGTGGGTGCGACTGTCCGGTTGCGAATCACAGCATCAGTCTTCAACACAACAAGGAACCAGTGCCCACCCAAGTCAGGACAAGTAGGCATGGTCAGCCAAAACTAAAGAACACTGAGATAAGCAGCGGTTTGTGTCTGTGCTGCGGCAGCATTTCATGATGTTTTTTTTTTTTTTTTGGGAGGCGCCATTTCATGATGGATTGCCTTTGTTCCCACAAAAGCCCGGCCGGCCAAGTAATTTGCCTCCCAAAAACAACACCGGCAACATGGCAAACCGGAGCTCGTTGCGGGAACTAGAGGGACCCACGGCGGTGCTGCGGGGCGTCAAGCTGGGCCTGCTGGAACAGAGCCCTACAGCAGCCCACCCAAGTAAGAAGAGTCAGGCACGGTCAGCCGTAACCAAAGAACACTAAGAGGAGCGCGCAAGTTACATGGACGGATCTCATGAACCAAGCGACCCAAAGATCGGAGCAGAAACACCGGCAACCTGGCAAGCCGGAGCTCGCTGTGGGCGTCTCTCTTACCGTCTCTTGCATAACGCTTTATGGGTGGGGGCTCGTAGGGCCCTGTTCCAGCAAGCCGAGCTTGCCGCCCGAATTACAGCAGCGCTGTGGGGTCTCTCTCTCTTTTTTTTTTTTGGGGGGGGGGAGGCGCAGATTACATGGACGGATCTCATGAACCAAGCGACCCAAAGATCGGAGCAGAAACACCGGCAACCCTACACCTTCAAAAACTTGGGCAACATCTTGTGCACCAGTCTGCCATAAGCAGCCTTCCAAGGGGCTTCAGCTTCTGGTTGGTGTTGCAGGCCGGTCAACGGGT
>NSMO01000781.1:0-10520 GCA_002588565.1 Coelastrella sp. UTEX B 3026
CTTCTGTACAACTGTTGCAACCGCAATGCGTTGCTGCTTCCACCAACAATGGTGGTGCTGGAGGGAATGAATCCCTGGCCTGTAGCCATCAAGTGAGCAAACAGCAACAGATTCAACTGGCCGAGGTATGCCTGGAAGCAGCTGCACAGTTTTGCACAGAATAAACGCGACACATATGCTTCTTCAAGTCAATCAATCTGTTCGTGACGAGATTGTTGAGGCAGTGCTGTCGCTCTCGCTTATACGTAAGTGATGTGGAAGCTTCCACATCACTTCGAAGTGCTTGCCCGCTGCCGGTATTGCTAGCAATGCTGGCCGATGCGTGGTGCTGAAGGGTGGCATGACGCTGCCAAGCGGGGTGTGAAAGAACGCAATCTGTCTGCGTTGTTGGTTTCTGAACGTTGCACATGCCGCATCAGCGCTGAGGACTTTCAACCGGTACCCACCCGCTGCGACTGCTGCATAAAGTGCCAAGAAGATTCCGCACAACACAGCGTTGCCACCAATGCCCATTTTCGGCTTCAGCTACTAGCAAATCTGCACCTCTATGCCGCTAACATTCGCACAAGCAGCGGTTCCGGAAGTCGAAGCTATATGCGTTCACTCAGTGACTGCAGCAACAGACATCTGACAGGCGCTGGACCGGGTACCCTTTTGATGTGAAGCAGTGCTGGCGTTAAAAATGCGCACCCACTGCGACTGTTGCGTAAACAACCAAGAAGATACCGCACGATATGGCGCTGTCATCGAAACCCATTCTCCGGCTATTAGCAAACTAGCAGCTGTATGCCGCTAATACTGATACAGGTGGCTGTTCCGGAAGTCAGGCATTGATGATGATGACTGGATTACGGAAGTCGGACATCCTTGTGTTTCAGCTGCGTTCATGGACCGTGAATCACGGTACCCTCTGACAACACGCGCTGCAAGTTAAAACTGCATAGCTGGTAGTCACACCATCTGCAACCGGAGCAATCAAAGCAGTGGGCAACGGAACCCTGTGGTTCCGGAGTTGAGCAGTCGAGCTGGAGTTGGCCCCGCTTGCGCTATGCAATGCTGAATACAGAAGTACATGGTGTAGTTTTCAATGGGATGAAGGCAGTTTCTGCGAGCGTGCTTAGTAGCTGTAGCTGGTTACGAGCACGAGCTTTCCCGCCAGATCCGATGGGTCAAGCCCAACCTGCAGGTGCCAGCTGGCACGCACTTGTATCACAGGCTGTAACCACCAGACGCATGCTTCAATATGCTGTCATAAAGCATTACAACTGGATGCTGTAACCCGGTGGGTCTGCTTGCAGCAACAGACGGCTACCGGTACGCTTTTGTTGAGCCGTAGACAGCTACACACGGCCGCGACATAATCTTGACTACATGGTCTGTACTTGCTGTTATACGCAGCTACGTGGCCCGTCAGGAGTCATGTCTTTTCACACCCGACAATCTAAGGCCAGCAGCGGAAGGCTGTGAAAGTGACTGGGTACCGGCACTGGAGTCACTTTCTAGGCGAACGTGACTTTATGAGCGAAGGTGACCCCCATGCAACAGGTCAAATGCGCTGGCAAAAGGTGTACTGTCATGACAAACTGAGCCAATGCAACAAACTAGATGCGCTGGCAAAGCTGCAGTGCCATGCGGGGGGTCGCCACGTGGGTGCACCCAAAGAAGACTTGAGCTGCCAGCGGAGCGGCTCATGGTGACAGGCTCTGACACATCATGTGTTGGCAACGGTCACTGCACATTGGTGTACACAGGCTGTCATGCATGGGGGTCACCACCCAAAGAGCTCTCTGTTGCTGTTCATGATGACAAGCTCTGACGCTGACAACAATTAGACATCTCGACTGCACCACAAGGCTGTGCTGGAAGTGCCACTTGTTTAAGGCACTAAGATGTCATGCCTATGAGGACCATCGCCATCGCCATCGCCATCAGTATCAGCATGGCGTAGCCATACATCACACCCCCCCTCCCCCCCCTCTCCGGGAGAATTGGCACAATAACTTGTGCTAGCGGCTTGGCAAGATCGGCGGATGGAATACTGCTATCATACATAATATACTATCAACTTACAGGTGCACTGCTACCTACTCACATGTGAGCTGTACTCAAACTTTGCTACCTACTCACATGTGAGCTGTACTCAAACTGAGTTTGAACAGGCACAACTTTGAAGCAAGCGCTCGGTGTCAAGGCTCGGCTTTAGGCATACGCTTGTTGCCTCCGCAGTCTGGCCCAGTCTGGCCCCGGGGGCAGCAATGCCTGCATCAGCAGCTGGAACAGCGCTGCATATGGAACTGTCATGCATGAAGTAGCTGATGGGTGGTCAATGACGAGATTGATCACAGGTTGGACTACACGCTGCAGAGGTGAAAAAGTAAAAGATGTGGCTCATGTGGCATGCCATGACAGGAAGTGGGTCATTCAAAGGCTTTATGACTTTGAGGCTTACGCATACTGAAAATCGGAGCAGACAATATGCACAGGGGAGTGTTTGTGGCAAAAGATGCAGACACTCCTGACTAAACAAATGGTGTGCACGTAACAAATCGCAACAACAGCCAAATGATGAGACAGATGATAAAGTCCCCATATGTGCATCACATTGATACTGAGATACTTCTTGCTGCTCAAGATGCTGTACTAGTAGTACATTCATGTTCTGACATAACAGCCCTAATCTTTACATAGTAGACTTCCGCCTGGAAAAGCACACCCCAACACTTGGCACCTGCATTTGGGAACTCTGCCAGCCAGCCTATCTAGTGCTGGATAGGTGCAGGGCCACTTTGCTACAATCCACTGACGTAAGGGTGGTAGCCAAGGAGCTTGCAGGATAGTAAAATATTGGCTTGGGTGCAGGCAGAGGAAATGCCTTAGCTGACTTCTGCACTACAGCCTGTGTGTTTGTTGCTGCTGTTGACACGGTTACCAGCCGTATCACAGCTGGCTTCTAAGCTGCAGGTTTTTCAACTGGTACCCCTCCGAGGCACGGTGTCTCCGGCTCAGTGGTTGCTGGCGCCGCTGCAAGCTGTTTGGACGCTGGCTGTTGCGCTCTAGCTGCATGACTGCTGTTGCGCTCTGTGCTGCAGGATGCACCATGGCTGGCTTCTGTGCAACAGATTGAGCAGTTGCTGGCTTCTGTGCCACAGGCTGTGCAGTTGCTGCTGCTGTAACATGCTGCAGCAGCAGGTCATCAAGTCACAGCCGCTACAATGGTAGGCAGTGCTGCTGCATTAGCTCGGGGCGCTGCTGCTGTACTGCCTGGTGCTGCTGCATGCTAAGTTGCAGCAAGGCAAAGACCCTTGAGAGTGAAAGCAGCAAGGTTGTTGCTTTCCTTCACGAGGGTCTTTGCCTTGCCGCAACTCAGCAGTGCTTAGTTGTTGCAAATTTCTATGATCTGTATGCATGCTCCAGCACTCAACGTTGCAGCGACATGCTGCATGCATGGCAGCTACTTGTTGTAGCTGCTGTCTCTGTGTTGGCTGGGACCGATGGTGGATCACTCAGCGAACTTCAGCAGGTGTGCAGAGTGTGAGGTATTGCATGCATGGCCCTTCCACAACACCACTGGCATGAGATTCTCTTGTACATTGCATGGCTGTGCAGGGGCAATCACATGCAGCGTTCACTTTGTCCATTCGTCAGACGACTGCTTCCGCCTGCACCAAAGATCGTTGCATGATTTTGTTGAGCAGTGGTTCTGGTGAACCGGCAGTTGCTGCAAATAGTTGTATGCAAATGTCTGGCATCCCAGCAATCCACTGAACCAAATGGTTCACTGTAGCACGCATCCTCATCCCGCTGCATCATTTCAGAGTTGCGCTGAGCAGCATAATGTTAATATGCTGCTCAGCGAAAGTCTCAACTGATGCAGCAAGATGAAGATGCACGCTATAGTGAACGTTTGGGGTTTATTGTGGCATGAGGGTGGTCCCGTGCTCTAACCAACACTGCAGAGCGGCTGGCACAACAACCAGACATACATTGGCCGTTACACCATTCAAACTCTCTAGAAAGTGACGTGCTGAAAAACGGATTTCGGACACTTCCGAAACCCGTTCTTCAGCACGCCACTTTCTAGCGGATTCCGACACTCTCTGCAATGCTGTTGGACTCAGCCCACTGGGTTATCCCCTTCCTTTCAAAAGACTCCTTTCAAAATGAGTGGGATCACACACTGGAATGAGTTCAAGAGCATTGCAGAGAGTGTTCTCCTCAGAACACCGCCAGCATTGCTGCAATAAAGTGGAATGGGGAGTTGCATATGTGCAACTAGTACTGTACAGTACTGATTGGCTGCTTTGTTGTACTTTTACTTACCGGCTGTTAAGGTATCATAATTGGTCGCCTGCCAGTCACCTTCAGCATTGCCTCACATGCTCCAGGAACCCAACTGACTGCTTGGCCAAGCCCTGTTAGTTCGACACTGGGGATTTCAGACAACAACGGCTGAAGCTGTTGCGGGTTGCTGCTGCGGGCAGCAGACCATGCAGAGGTAACCTGCAAGAACATCAATGGACACATCCAGTCTGGTTTTGCCTGGGCCAGCACATGGCACAACTGCATAGTATGTGTTCTATAATTGGTGCAGGACTGAGGGCTGACAAGAGCGGAGCCGATCCCACCAAGACACGCAACATGGAAACACTCAAGCACCGTGCCTGCAGACATAGTCAAGCAGGAGCAAGACTAGCCGTGAGAATGCGTCGGATCACAGATATCTGAATGGGAGGCTGGCAGTACTTGCTCATTGGGTGGATCGTAGAGCACTGGGCTATGTCCAAGACCAGTAGGCAGGTGAGAAAACAGCAGGTGGCCAGCCACCCACTGTTCGCACACCTGCCTACTGGTCTTGGGCGTAGCCATGGCTTATGTGATGTCCTAATTCGTACAGGCTGTTTATAGGAATGCACAATACTACAAAACACAAGACAGGAAAACAACCGGTCACACAAATCTGTGCATGCTTTGTAGCCTTCAAGAGCCTGTAGAACTGATTGCACACCAAGATTGCAAGTAATATGCTGACTGCCAAAGTGCTTGTGACGAAAATCAACACAGCTGTTGTTGTGACCACAAGGCAACTACGTCATAGGACGGTGGACTGCTGCCCCCCCCCCCCCCCCCCCGCCTTCCTTTCAACAGAGGACCCGGCAACTGGCAGCGAGTACCAACCTGAGCCGCATGACCGGTTTCGCATCAGCTTGCCACCCAATAGTTTAGTTACTCGGGATACATTGTCAAACGTTGCTGTGTTGTGTTGCTGCTTGCAACCAGATGGGCCACTCAACACCACGCCGGGGTTGCACGAAGGAGTCATATGGTACGACTCCTTCCTACAACCCCAGCGTGGTGATGAGTGGCCCGCAGTGCACCAACAACATCAACTGCAGTGTCGCATGTGAGGGTATCTTCACACCATATCACAAAGAGCACGATGACCAGCAGCACAACGTCAGCATGAATCATCGCATGTCGCATTTGCACCCAGTCCGGCAGTGGGTAATAAAACCGGACACCTGCATGAAAAGACAATTGCACAGGCGTAGCCTTTGCAGCCCTGGCAAGTGACTACTGCAATGGCAGACAAAACAGCATGACAATTGACCTGTAGCATGGCTCGGGCCAAAGTCCTTCTCACAAGGTCACTAACGTCTGCACAGCAGTGCAACCATCCGGAGCTCGCTATTGGGCAGGCATGATCTCAATATGCAGAAAGCTATATGCAGAAAGCAATGAAACACTGGCCTTGGCCAATCTGACATGCATCACTGGCACACACCTGCTGCTTGTGTGGCTGGTGACAGGCGCCAAAGAGCAGATATTTCTCCAGTGTATTTCCTTCTAACATCACAGAGAAACAAGGCCTACGGATCCGTAGCTCCGGAGCATAAGCTTATGCTCCGGAGCATAAGGGCATATTAAAGACTACGCAGGTTATGTGTGACGGAGACTAGCAGCGCTGCCATTACGTGCCTGCGTCGGCAAAGCGCTAGCTAGTATCTACGGAATGCGGAATTAGCTCGCAGTTCACGCTCGTGGCTACAGAGCAGCAGCTGTTATTGTGGCTGCAGCTGCTGTTATACATGTCACACCTTGGCTGCCTCAAGCAGCTGCGCGCATGCTGGCAGCCTGTCAGGTGATGTGGCAGCCGCGCACCTTTGAACCAATTCTAGTACCAGCACGGCACGGATGCGTTATTGGCCAACCACTGCCCGTATACAACGGCAAGCTCAGCAAACTCCAGATCCCAGTTGCCTGCGTGCAACTCAACGCAGGTCAGTTGACGGCAGCAAGCTTGCTTACATGACAGCAGTCCTTGTCAGCTGCATGCACGAACGTGGCAGCTGCCACTGCCAAATACCTAATGCATGGTAGTGTTGCAGAAGCCACACACACGGAGATTTGGCTGCAGATGGAAACAGCGACACTGCCGGTGACAGTTTGCCAGGCCCACCTGGGCACGTGTACATATCGCGCGATCTCCATGTTAGCAACGCTCTCAGGAACAAAATGGCCTACTGTAGTACATACGCCTGCATTTCAAAGTACAACAGCCACGAGACACACACCGTCAGAAGATTCCCTTCAGAAGATTGGCAGCAGAAGTTCATGTGGCACAGCATGCTGTGAAGCAAGGCTGCCATCGCAGCAGGTGTGCCGTCGCGGTTATACTTCTGACACAGCCGAGGCGATCATCTCGCACTCTAAGCGGGCTGTGACGCGAGATCAGCACTTCTATGGCAGCTCGGACGCTGTGCAATGGAGTTGCACGGGCAGGGCTCGTGATCCTGCTGATGCTCGCCTGGGCCCATACAAGGACCTGAAACGGCGTTGTGCAGCGTTTCCACATGAAAAACCAGGTCGCCGTAGGCATGCACGTGCGTCCAGGGGTGGAGCCATACCTTGAAGAACCTCGAAGAAAAGTGGAGCGTGCAGCTGGCCCTGTGCTACGATTGCTGCTGCTATGATGAACGCATGTACTTGTGGCAACGATGGCTGTCAACGCTGTGTCGGTGAGTCACCGCCGGTGACTGCCACAACCCCCGTCCCGCAGGAGCCATGATACAACGAGTGTGCTGATCCAGCTGCTGCAAGCAAGCTGCAGGATGCTCGCTGACTGTAACTGCTTTAGCAGGCGGGATCGAACGGAGGAAGTTTGACAGACGCGGCCACTCCGGGACCTGCTGGCCCATCGCTCAGCCGGTTATGCTGGTGACAGGAGCCAGCCGGGCGACATGAAACGTCCTGGGATGCGCAAAACATAGTTTTGTGTTGGAACACGACTGAAATTGCTCACTTGCAGGGGCTGGGAGCGGTACAAGCGAATGTAACCAAGGCCCCTGTGACCAGGCAGCAGCACGACGACGACAGCCGTGGACCACGGGCCTGGCCAGTGAAGGGGTGGGCGTATCGTCTGTAAGTGTGTAGTATAGACGTATTATTAAGTATCCGCTGAGCTTGACAGGAATTGTCTCAGAGCCAGTGCCCATCAGCAACTACTCGCGATAGCGTGACTCTCAGCACCATAACATAACGGGGCAACACAATATTTTTGGCACTGTAGATCGGCCTACATCAACGTGTGGCACGGCTAGTCAAAACTTCTGACAACTCAAATTGAACTTCGCAGCCAAGTGGAGACCTTGCCTGTACTACATGCTGTTTGCCATACGCATTATAAGCTCAACCTGTTGCTAATTACACTATAGTGCAAGGGCCTTGGTTGCATGACCAATCAGGCGCCATCACAGTAAATAGCAATTGATGCTCTGCTCAGATGCCCACCATATCACTCCACGTGGGACAGGCAGGCAACCAACTTGGTGTAACCTGGTGGTCGCTGTTAAAGCGCCAGCAACAGCAGCTTGGCGATGGTCTGCTGAGCAAAGAGTGGTTCAGGACAACAGACAGTAGCACTTATGAGGACCAAGCATTTCGCTCAATCCCAAGGCTGATAAGCGTAGACAGCGAAGCTAAAGTTGTCAGTGAGTGGAGCAATAGGGTCGCAGAACATCAAGTACACATCCTAGGCCATGGTGGTTGTGGAAACAACTGGTGAGCCCAGCAGTGCTGCATGATTTGCTGCAATAGCTACCTAGTGTCATGATTTGCAGCATTACAGATACTTCTCGCCTGTTCAGAAGTGGCACTCATTGACAGCAGAACCCACTCAACAACTGCAGCAACTTGTCAGGCGCACAACAGCCAGCTGTGGCAACTGCTTCTAGGCAACATCATCAGGACAGTGGCGTTCTGCTGTCCTGGTCTGCAGCAGTCGCGACATATGCAAACAGCATCCATCGTTGGTGCGCGGTCGCTAGTCTGATTGCTATCGTTCAGCCAGTTGGCATGCCCGTCTGCAGGGCCTGTGGTTACCACTTTGGCTCAGGCATGCACAATCAAGCAAAGTGAGTGACCGAGGCAGTATAGAACCAAGCTCAGCGCAGCACTGCAGGAGCACCCAGTCACAAGGCTAGCATGCACTGCAGGGAATGCTGGCCGTTGTGTGGCATAGCATGCCCGCTCTACTTGCATCCGGTAATCTGCAAACCGTCACAATGCACTGCAAGACTGCAGCAGGATCTCACAGCTGGTTGGGCAGCAGCTATAGGGCCTAACTGTTATAAACCTGGTGCTTCAGCTTCCAGCTCATGTAGGAGCTCAGTGGCAACCAGCAACAGATATAGCATGATCAGTGGGGCAGAAGCAGCAATATCAGGTCCTGAGGGTGTAGTGTCATGCTCTGCAGGCGAACTGCATGGAGCGACAGCTCAGACACCAGCTCAAGGATTGATCAGGTCATGGAAGGTAGGTGGCCTTTGCAATGTGTCAACCTGAAATCAACCATATGTCTTACTAGTAAAGACTCAACTCAGCCTCATCATACCAAGCAGCTGCTCCTGCAAGTTCACTGCAGCCATGCGCCGTCCTCTTCTCGATACTGGAATGCAGCACATATCTATCCTGTGTCACTCAGTGGTGGAGGCAGAGCAAGCAGAAAACTCATCTCAACTTTATCATGCCAAGCAGCTGCTCCTGCACATTCACTGCAGCTGTGTGCATTCCTGTTTCTGATACTGCAATGCAGCAGATAGCTGATCTGTATCACTCAGTGGCCCAGGCAGAGCAAGCAGATAACTTATCCCAGCCTCGCTCTGCCAAGCAGCTGCTCCTGCACTTCACTGCAGCCATGTGCAGTCCCGTGTTTGATACTGTAATGTTCTACTGCTCCCGGAAGGCACCTGCTTGGCTTTGCCTCTGGTGTTTTCTCGCTGAAAATATCTAAATTGATGAAAGCAGCACACAGCTAATCTGTATCACTCAGTGGCCCAGGCAGAGCAAGCAGAAAACTTATCCCAGCCTCGCTCTGCCAAGCAGCTGCTCCTGCACTTCACTGCAGCTGTGCACAGTCCTGTTTTTGATACTGTAATGCAGCACATAGCTGATCTGTATCACTCAGTGGTGCAGGCAGAGCAAGCAGAAAACTTATCCCAGCCTCGCTCTGCCAAGCAGCTGCTCCTGCACTTCACTGCAGCTGTGCACAGTCCTGTTTTTGATACTGTAATGCAGTACATAGCTGATCTGTATCACTCAGTGGTGCAGGCAGAGCAAGCAGAAAACTTATCCCAGCCTCGCTCTGCCAAGCAGCTGCTCCTGCACTTCACTGCAGCTGTGCACAGTCCTGTTTTTGATACTGTAATGCAGCACATAGCTGATCTGTATCACTCAGTGGTGCAGGCAGAGCAAGCAGAAAACTTATCCCAGCCTCGCCATGCCAAGCAGATGCTCCTGCACTCCACTGCAGCCATGTGCCGCACTGAGTCCCGTATTGGATACTGTAATGGTACCGGAAGGTACCTGTTTGGCTTTGCCTCTGGTGTTTTCCCGCTGAACACATCTAAATTGATGAATGTAGCACATAGCTGATCTGTATCACTCAGTGATGCATGCCATGCACCGCTGCAGGTATCCGCAGGGAGTGTGAGGCGAGTGAGGGCGTGTCAGACTTCCTGATGATGGCATCACTTGCTGGGGGTACTGGTAGCGGTATGGGCAGTGCAATATCGGAAGCGTTGGCCGCCAAGTACCCTGCTAGCACTATTGCTGCTGTGGCAGTAGCACCAGGACACACAGGTGATTGTCATTGTGCACATGAGGCTTCCTCAATGCCGAGTCCACTGAGGCCTTGTTCAGTTGAATTGTGGCAGGCGGTCCTTGCTAGCTGGGGGAGCATAGGCAGACCGGTTTGACAGCGCAGCACCAGTCATGATTCCTTCTGCATGCATTGTTTGCTGCTGCAGCAGTGTTCGTGGTTGAACCACAAAGATGTGGAGGTGATTGCATGCAGTATACAGGGGCTCAGGGCAGGGCACCTTGGAATCACGGTAAACCACCTTCACCAGCTCCCGGGCCAGCTGCTGTGTGCGTGGCAATGAGTGTTTGCATTGAGATGATGATCCCATATAGCACTGGCTGTGTTGTGTGTAGGTGACAGCACCATTCAAAGCATCAACAGC
>NSMO01000781.1:10530-21052 GCA_002588565.1 Coelastrella sp. UTEX B 3026
CACATGCTGTGATACTCATAGACAACCAAACACTCCTGAGTCAGCTCAACTCTCAGCTGGCCAGCAGCAGCAGCAGTCCTGGCACCAGTGCCAAAGCCAGCAGCAGCAGTGGCAGCAGCAGTAGCACAACCCTGAGCAAAAGATCGGCAGGGTCCAGCCTGCCCAAGTTGCATCCCAAGTCCGCAGCAGCGACTACAGGAAACAGCAGCAGAGACAAGCCGGCTGGTTCTGTTGCTGCTACAGCTTCTGCTGCTGCCCGACCATCAGTGCAGTCTATAACAGGCAGGGCATGCTTGGAAGGAGTCAACCAGCTGGCCGCTGACGCTCTAGTGGGGTTGCTTTGGCCGCTGAGTGAAGATGACTTGTTGATGCGGAGATCAAACCTTCGCCAGCTGGTGAGGACAACAGCTGTAGAAGCGCCTTGCTGCTGTCTGTGCTGTGATGATCAGCTGTTAGGCGAGTTTGGTTGCATATAGCTCTGGCACTGTTGTGCTGTAATGACCAACTGCCCAGCTGATAGTCAATGCGGCTGTAGTGAGTGGTCTGAGCTGTGACAGCGGCAGGCACAAGCAAGCAAGTCCCGGACAGCATCCTCACTCAATCCAATCACAGCAGCTTCATGCACTAAAGAACACCATCCCCTAGCATCCATGTCTACATGCTGCGCTACACTAAGTCTCCCCCATCGTTGAGCACTTGTGCAGGTGCACTGCAAACAGGAGGCAGCAGCCATTCAAAACACTGCATGAGTCACATCAATCACCTTACTGTCTGCCGGCCACATCCTGCATTTGCAACAGTTTGCTGCTCACGCTGCTTGTTTACAGGCCTGTACGATATGTGCTGATCCCGTGACAAAGTTTGTTGAGCTGTGCCACACTTCTCAGCCCACTACTGCATGGACCAGCACAGGCAGTGCAGACCCCTGGAGCTCTAGAATGAAGTAGGTTGGAGCCTTGTGTTCAAAATTAATTACAGCGTACTGCATCTATGACTGCATGTCAACTACTGTGCGGCTTTCTGTTGTGGGTTGCATGCTATTTGGAGCGCAATGTTTGTGATGGCTCAAGATGTCCCGATCTCTGCTGTCAACCGTGGTTGATCGCATGCTGGTGTCATTGGAAGTTACCATTAAACTCCACAAAGTATCTTCAAGTCGTAGTAGTGTTGGAACATTGTTTTCTCGAGCTTGCTGACATAATCATACCAGTCAACAAAAGCAGTATGATCATCATCAACCTCTGGCCACCACTCCATTCTGCAGCTCAGCATGTACCGTGACTCATTGGTTGTTAAGTACTGTTACACCGCACCTGAGTAACATGTTGCTCACCTCTGTCTGTCACACATCACACAGGTTGCTGTCCTCTCAACTGCCTCGATATGACCCATATCAGCCAGCACAAGCAGTAACAACTTCAGCAGCGCTGATCATCACCCGCGGCATGCCTGGAACGTCAACAGCAAACCAATCAGCAACAACATGCGGTGCTTCAGCCTCTAGCTTGGGCTGGAGTGACCAAGCCAGCAACGACAGCTGTTGGTTCAGCAACAGTTGGCATATTGGCAGTGCTATGAGTGTGGTAAGTAGCTGGAATAGCAGCAGCAGCTGGCAGAGGGATCTTTCGAAGGCTGTTTGTAGCAGCTGGCCACACTTCATTGGTGATGCGGCAGATGTCCATGTGGGCAGTTCACCGGCACTACTGTGGAGCACACGAAAGCAGGGTGAGTGACGTTGCAGCACCCTCGATTGAGTGCTTGCTTGTTTTGCAGCACTAGCTGCCAGCTGTTGACCTTGGCTGCTGGCTTTCGTGTCCATCAGCAAGGGCAGCCGCAGACCAGTGCGTTTGTGTGTACTTGTGACCAACCTTTTGCAGTTGATGTTGAGCACTGCTGAAGCGTTGTTATCACAATCCAGTGATATGAGCCTGCAAGTTGAGGAAAGTGCTCAGCCAACAAAGGCACCGATTCACTGGGCGTGACAAGGGTTTGAAAGATGTTGCTGCTAGGTCAATACAAGGACGATACTGCATGATAACCAATGCCAAGAGTTCAACACTTGTTGACACACTCAACCTAAACCCCACTCCTGAAGGGAACACACTTGCTGGGTCTGCAGCAAGCCCAGCACACAGTGTGACAGGGTTGTGGCTATCCCTGCTATGAACATCGCTGCCCTGTTTGTATGTTGCACAGGTGAGGCTAGCATGACAGCAGCAGTCAGGCGCAGCAGCACAGGCACCTTCATGCAGGCTGCTGCTGAGAGAGCCTTGCAACTATGTGAAGCTGGAGCTTACATGCACTGGTGAGCCCTGGTTTGCAGGCAGTTGGTCGGCAACAACCGTGCATTGGCGGCAAACATGCATTGGCCACTGCGTCGGCAGCAAACGTGCATTGGCGGCAATCATGCATTGGCGGCCAGTGTACATCAACAGCATTTGTGCATTGGCGGCAGACGTGCATTGACAGCAGACGTGCATTGGCAGCAAAGGCCTGGTAGATGAGTTTTTGGCAAGCAATCTACTGATAGAGATATCAGCATACAGTTTTGGTCTGATAGTAAGTCGTTTAGAAGCATAGATATGTACTGATTTTCCAGAAGAACACACCTACTGCTTCTGGTTGCAAGGACCGATAGCAGACATTGTCAAAAATGCTGTTCGCAGCTGCCTCTGCGGCAGCGCATTTTGTTCACATCCATGCTGCAGCCTTGCACAGCAGGCTTCTGATATTGATCTTGTGTGCCAATGGCCATAGAGCTATGGCTGGTGGGTAGTTTATATATCAAAGTGTGACTGAGCCAATGCAAGGGTAGATGCGCTGGCAAGAGCTGTTGTGCCATATATAACATGATCTCATGTGTGCTATGCAGGTATGAGCAGTACGGGTGTCTCAAGGAGATAATCAAGGAAGCAGCATATGATGTTGCTGACATGGCAGAAGCATACTTGTGCTGATTCTGGCTTGGCCAAGGTCCCATGGGGTTGGGAAACAGCGCTATTGAGGGCCTCAAGACGGTTGCCAGCTGGAAAGCATGCTTGTGTGAGCCCTGGCAGCTGGCTGGGGTTGACTGTTTCCTGCTGAGAGAGCGGGGGGTTGCAGTCCTGCGATACAATTGTGCATGCTCGCATGTCCAGGGGTGTTTTGGGAGGATTGTGCTGACAGCACCGTGTTGTGCAATGGGTTACATGTGTGGAGCCACTGTTGATTGAGCCAGCAATAAGGTAATGTCAGTACCTTTGTGAGCCATTTGCTGAGGCAGTGTGTGGCTGGTGCAGTACACTAGTGTACTGAGTAACTTATGAAAGTGACTGAGCCAATGCAACAAGATAGATGCACCCAAATTTATTCCGCTCTGTTGCAATAACATGGCTGCCGGCACGGAAGCGACTTCGTTGTGGGCAGATTGAGAGGAAGCTTCCCTCTTACACTACTGCCAGTTCGTCGCCGGGCTGCTGCAGCAGGCAGGTGCTGAAGTGATCACTGATACAGTCGGACTGTAGGGTATATCAGGGACGGCCTCCCCTTATTAACCGCTTTTGGTTCAGACAGGCATACTACATCGTTTGAAACAGGGTTTAACAAGTTGTTATCAAATTGAGTCTACTTTTCACGTCGAGTACTATCTCCCACTACGTAGCACAGTGCTTGTGCTAAGAATCGAAGCATATGTATATACAACCAGGTTGCTTCCTGTGCTGGCCTACAACGTTTACTTGTAATCAGGCACTGCCGTGCATGCCCATGCTTTGCCACGGAGAAACAGCAGAGCAGGGTCAAAGCACCACTCAGCCTGTACTACAGATAGTATCTCCCACTTAGTTGCTGCAAGAAGGGCGTTTGCAAGCCTGACCTTGCTCCTGCTTTGACCACGTGACAAATGTCTTGTCAACAGCTGCGAGTTGGGTATGATACAACATAAACAACTTTTGACTGACCAACAAGTCAGATGACATGCACAGCACTTGCCTTACTAATGCTAGTAGCACAGGACACACGCTGAAAATAGGTATGAAAACATTACTTGTCCATGAGCTGACTAGGTTGAGGTCCGATTCAGCACACTTGAACACACCGTGACAGCACTGCTTACGGTAAGCTACGACACACTTGACAGGATCACTTGAAAAACAGATAGGCGCACTTGGACAACAGAATCATAGACAAATAGCACAGCCAACAACTTGATGCTGCTCACGGATACTTGTTCAGCCCTTGGTGGGCACAGGCTATGCCGTAACAGTAACAGATAGTAATAACGAATCAATCATAGCGCACTTCGCTGGTAGCACGTGCAAATGTGGTCTCAAAATGCATGTTGTGAACAAGCCAGTACTGATAAGCCATTGACAATTGTTACTGTCATATATTGTAGCCTTTATGCAATTGCTAATCATTACTATTCAATACTGCTTCGGAAGCGACGCCATAGCAATGCGTCTTCCATACATGAACAAGTTCATAAATCACAGCTCTTCCAGACGCATAACAATCAAATCCAGGCAAACCTGACCTTGTTGAACCCTCCTCTTGCAATATAGGTACGTACATTGTCTGATACATATCTAAGGTCTTGAAAAACACCAGGCACACTTCATGCACAACATCATGCAAAACTTCTTCAACCACGGCACTCGGCTGGCTACTACATAGCGCTGCAGCTGTAAGCCCAGTATCAGCGCAATTGCATGCAGAAGTTTGTACAAGCCTTGGTGTCCTGGTATAACAAGCACATGTGCAAGTTCAAAATAGCTTTTCATCCTATGGCACAGGATTCAAACTGTCGACCCATGCTACATGCGCGCAACAACAAGCACTGGCTGCTTCCCTCACAACTCCTTACACTCTCAGTGCACAACCAACACACCATACATGCACACATCATAGCATTGCTTGCTGCAGAGCAGCACATGTTTGAGATTGATCAGTCGTGCCTATCACAGGCAGGCAAAGCACCCCACTGCAGCTGCACTTCGCCAGCCATGAACACAACCATTGCTTTGGCATCACTTGGTAAGGGCACCTATCACCATATGCTCCCACACAGCACTGCAGTTGGGTTTGCTGTTTTGGCTCAGCTGACAATCCACATGCCATCACGAGCTCTAACCAACTACAGCAACACACTGGTGACCTGGTGCCTTTGGTGTATCATCAGCTCCGTTGCAGAGCACCAATTACCTGCTGTACATACTGTATAGTCTCACCATGCGCATCACTCAAGCACACTGTAAGGTTGTGTTAAGCAACTCAGCCGGGCTGCTCCACCCCCACAGCCTCAATTCAACCGGCACGCTGACACTGCTCAGCCAAACAAAGACGGCATGCGAGTGAAGCCTTGCCTAGCAGACATCACCCGGTCGGGGGAGTCAACACAGACAACACTTTGGACAGTCTAGTGCAGGCACTCCTGTACAGCACAAAGACCTTTCCACTCTACGACCCTTTCCTGGCATGCGTTTCGCTACAAGCGAATTCCTGGCATACGAACTCTCCCCCCTGACATGGCGCAAGCAACTGTCAACAGACACAAAAAAAAATATGGCCAGCAATGAGCTGATTACATGCAACAAATGAACCTCAGCAGGAGATCAGTCACCTGCACTAAAACATACATCATAGCACTGCAGGTGTCGTCGAACCTTAGCTGCAGTAGTACTGAAGAGCAGGGATCACTAAACACCTGAGATACCAAAACAGCTGCTGGAGCTCTCTACTTGCCAACTGTTAGACACTTTCACAAGCACTGCCATCTGCCACCAAAATAGCCTAGGGATAGGTACAGGCCAGCAGCACATTCTCTGTTGCTCAGATGCTCTGCTGTCACAAGGAATGAACGATTGAATACTCTCTCCATCAATTGGACATCAGGAGACACTGCAAATAACTCGAGCTGCAGCAATACCATATGTAGTAAAGCATACTCACACAAGGCCCATTTGGACCCATCTCAGCCTTTCTGTTTAAGGGTTCAAGGCACTCTCTGTTGTCCCAGAAGCACTGTAACCACAAATGAAGGACTGAATACTCCCCAAATGACTGATCATCAGCAGATCTTGGACAACACTCGTGCTCTGCACGTTCTATACAGCAGTCCCAACTGCAACCATTTCAAGGGGGCAGCAGAACCATACAGAGTATTGATTTGACATAGCTGTGCATTAGCCTCTGGCTCTGATGGGATATGTCCTATCAGTCGACCAGTCGAAATCATACTGTCTCGCTCAACAGCACTGTCAACAAGCGGTACTATAATCTTGAAACACGCCCTTCAGTAAAGCAGTGATATACTTTGAACAATCAATAAGGAATGGGGCATGCATATCATGCCACAAAGAACAATCAAAACAAACCCAGAACAGATCCATGATCGAGCAAACAAAGCTCCCCTGGCACAGGCCTGATGAGTTGTATGACACCATGTTGACCATGTACACACTCACCGAGCGAGTGTCTGAGCCTTTTGGGGCCCCCTATCAAGACTAGTAAAAGCACTGCACAAGCTACAATCTTGAGCAAAGCCTCCCACAAGCATACACGCCGCTCACAATAGCGGCATTTGTAAAGCAAAGGAATGCCTCAAAACCCAACAATGCTTAAATCACAGCACAGGCTGTGTCAGCGTTCAAGCGAACCCACATGACAATAAAAGCAAGTGTTGCTGAGTACAGGCACAGTACGCTTCTATCGTGTATAGGCGACTGCATGTCAAGTGATAAATCAGGCACGGCAAGGAATAACCCTACAAGTAGCTTTCCACGACTCTCCTATGCAATTGCATATATGAAGCAGAACATGCCCAGCATACGAGTCAATGTCAAATACTCGATATTCTGTTGGCCTGCAGGGCATTTAATATGCCTATCAGCGGCGTCGACTGATCTTTGGCATCAAGCAATGCCACAATGCAGGCATGAACAAACAATATGTATGAGATAAGTATGTAGCAAATGTTATGGCAGCTGTCAATTGAGAAACATTCACCCAAACACTCAGTATTAAGCCCTATTATAGCGGGCATCTCTTCTAAGCCTGTACAATATAATAACATCGGGTGTGGCATGAACCAAGAAATAAAGTTGTCACTGGTGACTCAGGAGGCCAGGAACACAATATTTGGGCCATTGCCAGTCAGCAGTACGCACCACTAACCAGAATACAATGCCAGGTATTTGTTGCCCTAGCGAATGCACCGCGTGTCAGCTGCAGGCGCTTAGGACAGCAGCAGATCAACAAACCCCACTTCTGTGAGGGGTGGCAGATGCAGCATACTCTCCAAGAGCTCCTCTGTGCTGCATTGCAAGCTGCTGCTGTTACAAGCCACACCAGCCTGTTGGCGGGAGTCCAGGTAGAAGTTGGCCAATGAGTCGATGCCTCGATCTGTGGTCTCTGGTGATTGGTATTGCCAGTGCTGCTGCTGCTGCTGGGTTTGCTGGTGTTGCTGCACGAGTAACTGCTGTTGCTGCTGCTGATGCTGCTGCAAGTGTACATTGCTGTGCGGGGTTGATAGCAAGTGCTGCCATTGCTGGTGGTGGTTGCTGCTGCAGCGCGCCCACACATCTGTAGCTGACGGGTCATTGGCGCTGTGGCGGGATTGATCACTGCAGCTGCTACTGCTGCTGTGTGTGCTGGGCTCTGTCCTAAGGCAGCAGTCACTTACAGAGCTCTCTGAGGGTGTGCTGTGTGTGCTGGGGTCTGTAGTAGTCAATGGAGACTGCAACAATCTGGCCTGCTTCTGCTCTTGACATTGCTGCTTGCGGCGCTGATGGACTGCTGCTTGTATGGCGCTACCACAGCTCTCATTGCTGCTGCTGGCTGAGCTCGCTGCTCTCAGCAGCTCAGCGATCTGCTGGGGTTGATATGGAGCTGCTGCTGCCGCCTCCAGATCAGCAGCTGCCAGGGGCTGAGCAGCAGAAATCAATGCTTGCATCTTCTGCTCGACAGCTGGATCATGGAAGTCAGAGTCGTTGGCTGGGAAGTTCATTCTGATGGGGAGTCTGTAGCCGATCATCATGGTCATTGCTTGATCGTGAGCCAGCATAGCTTCGTGGCAGCTTCTGTACCTGTTGGGGTTTGCAGCAGGGTTTGCAGCAGCAGCCCCAGGGTGCAAGCAAACAGGTTGTCAGGTTGAGACTCCGAGTCATTTCTGCAGTAGTGTCTGAAGCGTGTCGTGGCTGTGTATGGCTAAGCCCGTGAGCATGCTCTGCAGAATACGTTATGTTCTGCTAAGCCATGGCAGCAGCAGTTGTATGCAGACTGCTGCCAGCGGCACTGTTTCCGCGGCATGAGACGATGCAGCCATGCAGGCTGGGCTGCTCTTGCTGCTTTGAGGAACGCTTGGTTCCGCGTTGCTACGCCTTACCCACCTGCCAACAGTGATCTCCTTGCCTTTGAAGTGTATGCGCGCTTTGTAGTCTTTGCCTCCACGCTTGGGGTCTGCAAGCGATGAGGCAGTGCCAGCAACGCATTGGCAATTTTCACGTGGCATAATATTAAGAACGACATTCAAAAATTCCGGAGTGGAGGATCCTCCAGGGGTACCCAAATTCTGGTGAAGGCGACTTTCTTAACCCGGATCGGCCAGACGCGCCGAGTCACATAGTTGACCTTACCAAAGGACACTCCAATTGTACCAATCTTGCTTTGAGTTGGGGTGTGTTTGGCGGACTTCACGCGGAATTCAGCACAGGTTGTCGGTGTTTTCCTCCGGCGTGCGGCCTTCCCAACGCCTTTCGCCTCGTTATAACCCATTTCAACTTACTATGAGCACCTTGTGCTTTGCTAAGGTGACAATTGACCTGCTTTATGGCGGTTTTCAGTTACATTTGCCGATTTGCATGTCAGAAAACTCAAAGTAGCAAAAGCTCGCAATAGTATCTAAACATGTTGTGATAGCATTCTACAAAAGCAGACGCCGGGCTGAGCACGCTGGCACTGATGCACCTTCTTGCTGCCTTCAGTGCAGTCCGGGATCCCTACTAGCATCTCGTTCACAACATGCAAGCCTTCGTGTGACTATTTCAAAAGCATATGATCCTATTACAAACGCTTTAGCACTAAACGACCGAATCTGCTTCGTCCAACACCCGTTTGGCACTAGCATGTGCCGTGCACGGCCTCGGCAGCTTGTGAGGTATTCGGATACATTAAGAAAGGTGCTCTGAATCGTTTGCGAGCTTTCAGGTCTCCAGCTTTCTGGCACATGCAAATCGGCAAATGTAACTGAAAACCGCCATAGCGCTCAGCGGTGGTATCAGGCCCTGAGGGCGATTTTTCAAGCACTATGACTACAGACTTCTATAATTACACTTACACTATTTGTTTGGCATAGAATAGCATAAAGGGGTGAGGAATGGTGGTACTGCCCGCAAACCAGCAGATGGTATTCTGTCGGTCTTCCCGGCTCTTCACCCTGGTTCTGCAGTCGCCTCAGAACACACATTCGAACTGATTGATGACAATTGACATATGAATGCATATACAATCTGCACTTCAATGCCCGCCGCTGGTCCGTGCATGCTCACCATATCCACGTAACGAGGACTCCCGTGCTCGTGATGGCCCACACCGCAGAGCCCGTGGGCATCGCTGGAACACACTACGAGGCAGCTCGCCCTGTAGCAGTAACAACTGTGTAGCTGCTCCTGCCGTCGTTCTTGGGTTGCCGCAAGTACGAAGCCAATGAGTCACCTGAGCTCGGTCACACCAACACGCCACATGCTGCTGCTTGCCTGCTGTCATCAGTCACACGTGAAACATACTGTGTGCACCTGCACTGGACCGCGGACAAACCGGCGTAGTCTACATGTGACGTGCCGGCACTTTGCAGGCTCCTGCTGCTCAGGAGGTAGCAGTAGGCTAGAATCTGAAACAAAACATGCAGCAGCTGACACTCTGGCACCACTGTCGCAGCTCTCATTCCTGGTGAAGGAGGTGACTAACAAGCTACGAATGAGCTGCTAAACTCCCTGCCGCTGTCGCTGCTGTCAGTCCCATGTTGTCGAGCTCCTGACATATACGCCTTTCAGCCATCACCTGGGTGTCAGCAGGACATAACAGAAGTAACAACTTCGTAATAGTGGGTGAACAATGTAACTGAGCATGAGACAAAGCCAGAAATGCATGGCATTATCCCACAGCATGCGCAGTTACACTACAGGCAATGCAGTGCCGTGACTGGAACATTCGTCTGGCAGTGCAGGGCACTCATTCGACTCAAAGTGACTCGATGTGAGGGTATAGTGGGATTTGCAGGATCCTGCTGCGTGTTTGATAGCTGACTGTCTCAACCAGACTATATTTCGTCTGAACAATGGCATAGCAGTATCTTCAACAGTTGCCTCCAGCAACCTGCTTTGAGCCTGGAGTAGACCATGGACGCAACACCGGCTCAACGCACGTTGCTGCTGTGTCCTACCTGAAGCATATCTGCATTGGCTGGCAAGTTGCAGGAGCACACCACTGGTCGGCCGGCTCGCCGTGCTGCAGACAGTCCAACAGTAGGCATGTGAGTGCCGAGCGG
>NSMO01000782.1:0-18674 GCA_002588565.1 Coelastrella sp. UTEX B 3026
GAAGTAAACCTTCATAACAGTTTGTGACCAATGTATGCATGGGCATATGGCTGTCGTGTAAACTTCTACTTGTTGTTGCTGTGAACTTCCGCGAACTTCAGCAGCTCTTGTGGCATCTTGTTAGTGACATACCCACGACCAGGTGGTGGCAGCCCCTGAGCCCTGGCCGCTGCTGCTACAGCTGCTTGAACCTCCTCAGGCCCTGCCCCTGTCCAAGGCACATCACCACTTTGACGTTCACTGACGCTAGTATGTGCTGCTACACTGCTGGTACAGCTGCTGTCGTGACTGCGCTTGGCATCTTGTAGTGGCTGTGTGTTCAGGTTGCTGTCTCTCGCAGTCCAGTCAACCTGAGTTAGGTTTGTGGCTATTTCTACAACCCCAGGGCCATGATGAAGAGCCATAGCCTGCATGCAATGCACGAGGTTTACAGTGTAGCAATCCAGCCTCCCGAGGACACACAATGCTGATTCAAGCAGAGCATCATGACAGTCGGTGGTGTGCTGCAGAAAGTTGGCTGTCCACACAACCTGCAAACTGCTGCTGTATGCATGGTTACATTGTTGCAGCACTCTGAGCATTGGCTTTCTGAACACATCCGGGCTCAGCAGAGGCCAAATCCTTTGCCGCCCGGATGCCTAAGGAAGTCCAGCCACTGTCTTTGACCACACTAAGCAGCATGTCGCCACAACAGCATGCCAATAGCTCATACCATCTGCGTCTGCTTATTATCAACAGGCTCTCCTGCTCATGAGCGTCTACACATCCTGCCTAATGCCTTGTCGATACAGCACATCGCCAGCAACCCCACCTGGACTCCTGGAGGCCCTCCACCTCGTGTTGATACAGCTCGTGCAACAGCCCGAGCAGCTTGCATGTCCTCTGTGTACAACGGTATGTTGTAGTTCACAACCCACGGAACAGCGCCGATGGTCACCACACCAGCGGCAGGTGATGCTGCTGGTGGCCCGGCATCAGGAGGGTAATCCTGCAGCTGATTGTGGTTGATGCTGCCTATCCAGTCTCCTTGACAGCTGTTACTACCATTGCTGCTGCTGCTGCTGCTGGTGGTGGTGAGGGTTAGTTGCTGTTGCTTGCTAGTACATTGCGCTGGTGGGTCTTGGTGCTGCTGATTGTGGTGAACCACTTTGAAGTAGCCTGCACCAATAAGCAGCGCATAACTCAACTAGTCTCGCTCCCTTTGCAGCAAGGCGACGCTGCTGTATCCAGCTTGTGAGAGCAGTTGCCAGAAGGTCCGCACCAGCACCATCTGCTAAGATTCATTGATAAGAAGACTGTAGAGAGCTGTTCAAGCTGTTCAATATGACCGAAGATGTTCACAGGCTGTTTTATGGCTTTTCTGCCCAGGCACATGCGCTTGCTGCCCCTAAACCTGAACCAGTGCCATGCTGGTGCTTACCTAGCTTACGCCGTATGTGGGCAAGCTCCCTTCCTTCTTGATGTGCAGCACCATAGTAGTAGACGGGAAGGCCTATGGGTGGCACTGCCAACTGCTGACCAATCTGTCTTGCTGCTGTTGCTGCGAGCTGCAGTGTGGCTTCAGGGCCCAGCGGGTGCAAGGATATGTGGTCTACCACACCCAGCCTTGGGTGGTCAGCTATGTGCTGTTGGAGATCCAGGGATGATAGGGCGTGTTGGGCTACTGCTGAAACTGTTGTGACAAGCTGCAGAATGAGGGTGAACAGTGCAGCGCCTGGTTACTTGGTGGTGGGTGCAAAAAAGCTTGAAGCTTGTGCGGTATCAAAGGCTGGCAACGCTGACCTGTGACCTGTCAATCATGATGTGCTGCATGGATTCCTGTGATTGTAACTGTTTGCAGGCGTTCGATTCCAAGCTGCCACGAGGGTCGGAGGCGAGCAGGCCAACATACTGGAGCCACTGCAGGAGCACAACCTGCAGCTGCTGTTCATTGGCTTGGGCTGGTGCAGTCACAACTCTGTCTGCTGCAGCACAAGCAGTGCCACTTCATTTACTTTACTAAGAAACGACCAACCAGCTCTCTGCTGGACACTGCTGTAGTACAGCTGCGTTATTCACCTCCTGCAAGCTTGTGGCTACCAGGGTCAGGCCAGTTCTATTGTAGGGCTCGTCAACAAAGGTGTTGGCGAGAGCTACTCTTGCGCGCTGCTTGCATAGACTCTGCAGATGGAGTGTATGCGTTGGGAACGTGTTGCTGGGAGTATCAAAACACCGACAGCACTTGTGGCAGCAACAAGCAGTACAGCACCAGCTGACTGACCTCTAACTGTCTGATCAACTGCAAGTTGCGCCCCTCCGAAATGTATACATGGCATCCTGTGAAGCAAAGTGAGACGCTCGGTTGCAACTGTGACACGCTCACGTGGCGAGGGTGAAGGATGGCAGGCAACACCTCTCACCGATCAAGCGCGATATTTGAGCTGCCATAGTTTGATTTTTCAAGGGTACCTAGATCATTCTATGTGCCAAGGCGATGCTGCTCAGAGAAATGCCCGTGTTCAAGTGCACTTTCATGGACTAGCTGTGTAGACCCGCTGCGGGGTTAGAAAGGCGACAATCATGTGCCAACTTCGGCAAGACAGTGTCGCAACATATACTGGCGAAAGATCAAGAAGTTGCTTGAGCTGCACGGCGGTCCTTGTCTTCTGCCCAGGACAACAGCAGAAACAGCTTCAGCCTGGTAAGCAGCGGTCTATGCATCCCAGGAAGCTGCGGCAATGCGGTGGTAACAAAGCTGCCCATGTGCAAGCGTTGTCCGTTCCAGTGCACCTTAGCGCCTGGCGCAACGACCTGCAGGGACCGGCAGCGACCCAAGGCGTTCGACATGCTAAACTGCCACTGTTGCTGCTCTTGTGCTGTGCTGCTGCATACAGGGACAGGAGAGCGTTGTGACTTGGCTAAAGGGGGCTCGCCGGCCGCCGAAAAGCCCTATCAAGCGTCCATACAGGTGGGTGAGCGACCGGCAGCAGGCAACAAGGGCTCTCTGCTGCTTGGTGTCCACTGCTGTCTATATACAGAGAGGCACAGCAGCAGCAAGCAGTGCAGCTGGGCAGCACAAGAACAACAACACCTACCACGTATATGCACAGCAGCAGATGTGCAGCAGCTGGGCAGCAGAGATGCTGGGCAGCAGAGATGTGCAGCAGGGCAGCTGGGCAGCAGAGATGTGCAGCAAGGCAGCTGAGCAGCAGAGATGGGCATAAGAACAACAACAACACCTACCACCTATATGCACAGCAGCAGATGCGCAGCAGCTGGGCAGCTGGGCAGCTGCTTGCACTCTTGAATTGCTGGCCTGGGGGAGAGTGTGATAGTTCGGTAGTCAGTAGCTGGGCAAGCGCAGCAGCAGCTACTGCAGTCGTGTGCATGGGGAGCTTCATGAAAGGGCATACATTAGCTTTAGATCCCCTACTGACTCAGTTTGTTCGACCACCTGCAGGTGTGCAACGATAACACATGGAAACCACACAGCGATACACCAACAATCAGCTGCTCCCAGGCCCCATTGTGCACTTGCTGTGCACAGAGAGCTATCTATCTGCAGAAGAAAAACGTAATTCGAGGCTGGTGTGCAAGGGTCTGCTACCACTGTCACATGCTCCTGTTGGCACACTCCTGAAAGTCAAGTGCACAATGGCGGTACGAGTCTCATCTGCATAACCCTTGCAGATGAGAGTCGTACCGCCATTGTGCACTTGACTTTCAGGAGTGTGCCAACAGGAGCATGTGGCAGTGGTAGCAGCCGGGCATGGCGCAAGGCAGCAACACTGCTGCAAAAACTGACGGCGGTCACACAGATTACACTAGATTTTAGGGCAGATGACCTTGGCATACCACCATATACGGATGCAGATTGGGCAGGTGTGAATGCTGTGATGGAACAATTGCAAGGCGGCAGCTGTCTATCCTGCATGGCCCCCAGGCTGGGTCCTGCATGCCGGCAGCAACAACCGACATAGGAGGGGTTCTATCATGGGGAGGGCAGCAGTTCACCAAGCACAAGAGCCATCTGCCCTCAACTCTGTGCAGCCACGAATGCTGCATGATCCAGTCGCACAGAGTTGATCACCCAGAGTGGATTGTTTGCCTCGCTGGCGTTTTCTGCAATTTGTCCAGGTATGCAGCTGGCATGGTGAGAGTTCAAGTATGGATTCCGAGTATCTTTGCACTGGAGCTAGGGTCGTCTGGCCTACTCCCTGCAAACATCAGTGCTTACAGCTCATGGAAAGAGTCTTATGTGCACTCCGGAGCTCAATCCTGTACAAGCAGCACTATCGTCCCCCAGCCAGACAGGCATCTTGATGACAAGTACGGGCTCAGGCAGTCAGGTCCACTATCATCGGTACTGCAGCTCATTGCAAGACACACGACACAGTCAACACCACAACAGCTGTTACCCGCAGGAGCACATTCTACAGCAGCATGCTACCCAAAGCAGCACTTCAGCACAGTTCACCTTGCTGCAGCATATAGTACCCAGCTTCGTTGAGGCGACAGCGTCTAGTCAGAACCAAGGATGCACTGAACTTGACCGTGTTGCTGAAAAGCAAATTGGAGCCTTCCAGCAGCAGCATATGCATGGTTGGCAGCAGATGGGCAGCCGCAACAGCACAATCAGCAGTAGAAAGTCGTCTCCCTTTTGTAAAAAATCTTGACTCCTGCAAGCGCGTTGTTCTCGCTGCCCAGGTCCTCCGGGGCCGCGGAAACACTGTGAAGCGTTCAACATCTGTGTAAGCAGTTTCCAACTCGGTGTTGTCGAGACAGGTGGGTTGCTGTTTTGTAGATGCTAACACACTGTATTGTTGCGACTACTTCGACTACAACCCAACAATGACATCACTGAGGCATTCAAGCATACTTCCATGCCTTGCACACTCCAGGCTTGTAGCAGCTGCACACAGCCGGTTTATGTCATGGCGCCCCAATACTGCAGTCAAGGAGGCTCTCCGCCCGCAAAGTTCCACCCACTCCATGCCCCTGTGCACCTTTCTTTAGGCACCCACCCACTTGACTGTTGCTGCATGTTTACAGGCACAAGAGATAAGCCTCTTGTCGTCCAGGAGCCGTTCGTCAGCATCACACCGATAGCCATAGACCCAGCAGTAGTTCCAGCAGCAGCTGCCCCAGCTAGCAATACAGACACAGCAGTAAATGACAGCGAGCTAGCACCCAAGCGCCAGAAGACAGTACAAGCAGCGCCAGAAGACCCCGCTGATGCTCGAGGCCCAGCGATGTTGCAGCTGAAGCTACGGCAACTGCAGCAGACGCAAATGACAGTAGCAGCCATCAGCCATCAGTGAATGATGCTGCTACTGCTGTTCCTGCACAGCAGTTGGGCCATGCCATGTCGCCGTTGGCTCCCACTGTGGCGTGTTACGTGTGTCAGCTCGCAAGTATACCTGGCAAGTTGGACCCCAGAAAGCTGCTCAACTGGGAATGCCCAAAGGCCGGGTAAGCGCTCTGGTGGCTGCACCTTCTGTGGCTACCGGTGTCAGCTGCATGGCTGCTTCTGTAATTACAAACTGTGGCATGGCACAGTCTCTGTATGGTTACTGTTGCAACTGGAGGCCGCACCATGGCTGGTGCGAGACAGCTGTAATGGCTTGTGTTGAGTGCTGCGTGAATGTGGCAACTTTCCCATGTCACAGCTCATGCGCAGTGCATGCCCAGTACGTTGTAGCAGATACTGGCTTGTCCCGGTCAGTGGACGGCAGGACGCTGCATGACCTTCGCTTAATACTAAATGAGGCTATGTGTTGTGTTCGCTGCTGGTTGCAGTTGTTGGGCGAGCTGCAGCGTGACAAATCAGTTACTGCTGTCAATGGTCACACATTACATCCCCGCGAACTCATGGATGGCCCAGAGATGCCAGGTGCCTGCCTGATACTGCTGGACTGCCCCAGCACAGCACATGCACCAGACCTACAGACCTCAGAGCAGCTACGGAAGTTGCCGGAACGACTAGACAGCAGCAAGCTCCCGCTACTGCTGTTCCTGCAGCTACAGAACAATCAGCAGGGCAATCACCTGCAGCTGCAGCAGCTGCAAGCAGTGGCCTAGACTCTGCACCCAAAGGCGGAAGTTTGTTATCCTGCACTCAGGTCCTACGGAAGTAACCGACAGCGCAGGATATAAGGCATGGGTAGCTGGGTTCTGTCCTGCAGTCCAGCATGTTATGTTAGCAGTAGCAGCCAGGGCAGCCCTACAGTGCAGTGAGCAGCAACACTGCAAGCTCAGCAGCTGAACGTTATGGAGCCTCAAGTGTTCTCACTGCGAGGGTTTAAAAGCTTACTGCAGCAAAACCCTGTGCAGGAGCAGCAGCAGCAGGAAGGTCAGCATGCTGAGCCTACAGCAGCAGCAGTAAGCGCTGCTTGTATCAATGAGCAAGCAGCTGGTGCGGATCCTGCTGTTGTAAAGGCACGCAACGGCTTGAAGTATACGTTGGCAGCGGCAAGATACCAGGGGACTAATTTGGAGAGTATAACTGGTGTCCCAGACTTCTCGGCTCTCCAGGTAAGCAGCATTGTTGATGTGACTGCACCAATATGCGGCAGTTGCAAAGGCTTTTTGTCACAAAGGATCGATACAGAGAGGCTACAACTGTTGTGCTGGACGCTGTGGCTGTCCAGGCCAGACATAGTCAGCCACGGAGCGCTAACAACAGCCCAACATTTCTGAGCACTGGCTAGTAGGATGTTCATGTTGTAGACTCAGCAGCAGAGCCCTTGTTGCTTCAGCGTGGAGATGAGCTTGCGCACCAGAAACCGGCAGTGTGATTGCCAAGGATCGCTTTCATCATGGTTCTCCTGGACATATGTTCCACTTGTCTCAGTCTGCAACAAGCAGTAACAACTGCATATTACAAGCCACTTAGCAGAGTCAGCCGCAGTGCTGCTGCAAGCTCGCCTCTGGCTTGCAGTTTCAGCAACAGCACACATGTTTGGTGCTGATGCTGGCACTGGTGGTGGCTCTCTTTACACGCAACACCCCAAGCATCCTTAGAATAACCTGTGGCATTGGCCTAGCACTTATTTGTACAACAATCAACAAGGCAAGGTCTTCCTTCCCACCCTTTTGCTGCAGGCTGATGTACGTGATGATAGGCCCGTAGTGCTGAAGCTTCTGCGGGAGTGTCAGGCAGCAAAGGCAGCAGCTCAGGCACAGGGAGTGCCTCCACAGCTGCAGGGCATTAGCAGGTGCGCTTAGACCTCGCACTTGATTTGTGGCTTTTGTTTTAATTCCTTGCCACACATGCACTCCTCAATGTCAGGTTATCCAGTAGCAGCAACTCAGGCAGAAAGAGTGCCTCCATAGCTGGGAGGCATCAGCAGGTGTGTTGACATCACTTCAGGCTGTCTGCGTGCCGTCATACCTGAACACGGTCCTGCAATGCATTCCAACACCAGCAGTCCAGCGCCAGGTCACACCTGGTGGAAGCCTTCAGAGCTGCAGCTCGGGCCCTGACAGCTTGATTCCAAGGATGTGAAGCAGAACATGTGCCACTCAGCATATACTGGGCCTCCAGTCCTAGTGATTTGATCCTGTGGTGAATTGTGTTGCATGTTTGTGTATCACTGCGCTCCCACACATGTTTGCTTGCTGGGCAGATCATGAACAGCGCATCCTGTAGGTCCGCCAGGGCCCAACTAAACACTGTTGTCAGCATGCGCATGGAGCGCGTTCATCCTAGACAAGCCTTATTCAATCATTGCTGCTGTCTGCAGGACGTCGTTTGAGCTCACACTGCTGGGCACATGTTCAGCATGCCCCAGCAACTAGCGCAATGTGTCAGCATACTACGTGGATCTGTTTAACAAAGGAGGCCTGCTGGTGGACTGCGGTGAGTGAGATGAATGGACGTATGCCTCATGTTTCTGTTGCAAGCATTGTTCAATGTTCAAACGGTAGGGAATCGGAGTCGCGTAGGTCGGTCATTAATTCATTCATTGTTCAGGGCTGGAGATACTGCTTAGAGCAACAGACTCTGGGACGTGCTGTCAGGCTGAGCTTAGGCGAGGTCAACAGGCAGATATCACCTTGCTACTGCTGTAGTGCTACTGCTGATACAAACTGTGTTGAGTTTCACTGTTGAGCCTTGCATCCCGTGTCACAACCGCGCAATGCTCAAATTTTGTTCCAGATGGTGTGTCTGTCACCTTTGCAGCATGTTACAACACAACTTATTGGCAACCAGTAGCAGGCTGTAACCGTCAGAGCACCATAGGGATCAGACAATAGGGTTCATGGAGACGCACTACTGCCGCACATGCATCCGTCCTTCAGCATATGCAGATGGTGAGTGTAACACACAACGCATAGCCCATCATTCATTTGTTCATTCACCCTGCTCGCCACACAGCACGCTGAAGCACCCTGCCTTGACATCCTCTGTTCCTGCAGGCGAGGACACTATGGGTCAACTTGAACGCAGATTCGGTCGAGAAGATGCCGCTCGCAGAACACAGCAGCTCCATGCAGTATGGATCATCCACATGCATGCAGACCATCGCGGTGGCCTCTACCCCTTGTTACTTCACAGACAGTACTTGCAGCAGCAGGCCCTAGCAGCCACCACCAAAACCGCAGCTCTAGCAGAAGGTATAAAACCTAGTGAACCCAGCTCAAACCCTGATGATGTGGCTGGCCCTAAGCCCTTGCTTATCCTGGGTCCTTGGCCGCTGTTTAGGGTTCTCTGTCAGTATGCAAGCTCATGCAGATCCAGTTCAGGTTCATTCCAAACACATATTTCTACATGCCGGATCCTAGAAGCCCTCCAGCGGAATGTATGGAGCTGTACGAGGCTGTGAAAGTGGCAGCGGGGCTGACAGTGTTGCGGCCGTTTCCTGTGGAGCATGTGTCGAACAGTACAGGGCTACAGCTGGAGAGTGCAGATGGCTGGAAGGTTGTGTTCTCAGGTGGGAATGATTGAATGAATGCATGAAATAGTTATGGGCAGCTCTTGAGAGAGCGCTAGCGTAAGTTGAGGGAGGGTGATGTGTGCGTTGAAGCGACTCCACTCTTCCTACCGTCCGCTCATGTCCCCAAAGAGGCGAGAGGGCTGGTACATTTCTCAGGTGGGCACCTTGGTAGTCTGTCTTTGGTGGTAGGCAAGTGGCCCTCTGTCGCACTGGGTGTGGTGGTCACTGAGTGTGCTGTAGGGATCAAGCCGATGTTGTAGATCTTGCTGTGAGCAGTGACACAGTACTGGGCTTGGCAGTTTTTCTGTGGCAGTGACAGAATCACAACTCTGGGTCTTGTTTTTATCCGCCTCTGAAGTATTATATACACTACTGGGTTCAATACTGGGTTTAACCTGGTGTACAGCTACAAGATGCTGATGATTTGAAGGCGACATCTGCAGGTGTTTAGTCGGTGGTTGGCTGCTGTTGGCGGTAGGGCAATGCAAAGTGTCCGTCTGTTTCTTTGCGTGGGTTGCAGGTGGCCGCTTCGCAACAATATCACACTGCATATGGCTCTGCATGATTGCACTGTTGATGACCTTTGTCAGCCGCTAGTGTGCCCGCATGCCCAACTGAACTCGAAGCATGACCACACCCGACCAATAGCCACATGCACCTTGATTCATCGCAGGTGAGCTTGAATGGGGCTAAGTGAAGCCGCGGAACCAGTCCCGTGTGATACATACCAACTCAGGCGGTAGTGCCAGCTCGTATATCGCTGTCTGGGCCGCTGGACACAAATCATACATGTGTGCTGTCATCATTCCTTGCAGGTGACACTCGGCCCTGCCAGAGCGTAATCAACGCCGCCAAAGGTGCAACCCTCTTAGTCCATGAAGCAACCTTCGAAGATGAACTGCAAGATGATGCGATTGCAAAGAACCATAGCACAACAGCAGAAGCACTGTCAGTAGCAGCTGCATCAGGAGCGTACCGTATAATCCTAACACATTTCAGCTCTCGATACCCCAAGGTTCCAGTCATGAAACCACCTAGTGTGGGTCAAACTGCTGGTGAATCCACTGCAGCTGCAGCAGCTGTGACTGTGACAGGGGAAGGGGTTAACTCTGAGGGTTCTGTGGCGGCTGATGGGACTGAGAGTGCAGCTGCAGCAGCTGGTGGCAATGACCTGGCGGCGGTTGGGTCTGTTATTGTCGGGTTTGATTTGATGAGTATCAATCTCGCAGGTCTGCCGTGGATGCCCAAGATGTTGCCGGTGCTGGATGAGCTATTCAAAGAAGAGGAACAGGCATACAAGCAAGAAGATGAAGTTGCATGATGTGAATATATATAGTTTGAGCAGATGATGGTGTGTTAGCATATGTCCTGACTGCTCAAATCCGACCTGGCGGTGCTTTCTTGTGTTGTTTGTGGCTGACTGCTGCTGTTACGGGCAGCAACCGGCTTTGGGTCTGATGCCATCAGCTGATGATCAGCTGAGTATTCTGCGCAGAAGATTTTGATAGTTGTCTTCGTGCAGCATGTAAAAGAGACTGAGCCAATGCAAACAGGATAGATGCGCTGGCAAGAGCTGTCGTGCCATGCATGGGGTACGCCCCCCGAAAGAGTCTTGGTCTGCGCATGACAAAGCTCTGACAGGTTCTGACGCTGACACTTCAAAACCATCGCCTGCACCACCAGTTGACCTGAAGTGAAGTGAAACACAGGGTCAGCGTCCGGGGCCGTGGGGTGGCGTGCCCCGCCCACGCCGACCAGGCCGTCGAGTATAAGGTCCTTTTGCCGCCAGCGCAAGCCGCATGTACGCCGCGCATGAAGTAACACAGCACATTTATAAAGGTGCAATCGGAGATACTATCGGATACGGTGCAGTACATTGGCTCAATCGCTTTTTCATATTAAACGTTCGTACCACGGGCAGTAGCTGAGATGGACTGTACGGACTCTGCTAGGACTTCCAAGTTAGCCGAGGCCTGGAACCAGTCAGCTAGCACCGGTAAATGAGCTTCTGGATCAGTCGTACCCAAGACAGCCGGCTCAGCCGCTGCGCGCCATCACTTCAATGTCACTGACCGGTTGCGCAGGGTCTTCGCTGCCGACGTCGGAGCCAGGCGTTGTCTTACCGGTATCGACCGCTAGCACTGGAAAAGCCTTCGTCGTTCTCCCCGCAATTGGACGGCTTCAATGTGCATTCGCTGGCAATCCGACGCACAGCAACCGCGTCTCCGCCTGAATAAGCCAGAAACCCCTCAAACAAACAAGCATCTGAAACTGTTATAAGCTTGTCACTCCCGGAGCTCTCCCATGATCAAAGTCAAGCCTGAATAAGCCAGAAAACCCCCACCCAAACAACCGTCTCAAACTGCTTTCAAGCTTTCACTCCCGCAGCTCTCCCACAATTCAAATCAAGCTTGAATAAGCCAGAAATCCCAGACACAAACGAGCCTTTCAAACTGCTTTCAAGCTTGTCACTACCGGAGCTCTCCCATAATTAATCCAATCAACATTCACTACTTGTAAGCGTGCTACTAGGACAAGCACACTTGATGCTTGAGATACCCAAACGGTTCTGAACTTCAGAACCGTTTGGATATCTCAAGGTATCCCAACGGTTCTGAACTTCAGAACCGTTGCTCACAAGATTGTGGCACCATCTTGTGAGCAACCGCACGCAACCTGATCGAGCATCCCATAGCAGTCAAAGCAGCAAACTGCAGCAATACTGCTGAATATTCTGTACTAGTCAACGCTGATCTTCGGTCACGGTGTACCAACAACACGCTACTGCAACTCACTCTGATCAGATCACAAATGGTCTCACCAAACTGACACATGCTCCCAGCATGTTCAAACGGGTGACCGGTTCAACGGTTCAGAGCCAACACGATGCTCAACCATACAGCTAGATATGCACAAACCCAATGTAATGGGTCAACGCATGATGCAACAACAAACACATTGGGTCAACTGTACACGCGAAACTATCACTTTGTATGTGCTGATTGACTATCATGAGCCCTGGCGCTTGCCAAGAGTCAGGCATTGGTGCCAGATGCATCCTACTACTGTAAACCACAACGTTGCACATGGGGCTTTGTAAGTATCAAGTGGGTTCTCTGGGCTGATGATGTTTGTGATGCTACGGACATGACATACACTGACCACACAGGTAATCACACATGCATGATGGTAGGGCAATCTGGAGACGCAACGAGGTGGCAAACTATTCCGTACTCAAATGCACAACAGTCTATATAACATATCTACTAAAGTAGTATGTTGGTAGTTTGGCTACAGCCGATCATCGTATTGGCACACCGCAAGTCACACAATACGGCATGTGAGCTGAACTGCTAGCTGATAGTCATAGTCAACATTACATGGGAGTCATGTGGAAGTCGCAGAAAAGTTCAACACCCTACCCCAAACCGCTCATTATTCCTGCCCCGCCCACCAACCCACACCTTGTAGCAACAGTGTTGAGCTAGTAACCCAAACGTGAGTCTACTGACAAGTCACTGCAAACAATTCTTGTTAAGAAGCGCAATGTCAATCAAAACATACAAGCCATGCATTGTTCTTGAAATGGTGATTCACTAGGCAAAGTTGCACAGCGGTTGGCTACTTTTACCCCCCACTTATCGACTCTCTGTGACAGACTTCAACCTTTGATGGCATGCATTCAATAAGATAGCCGCCACACGTGTACACTAGGGACAGTGAGCCACACTGGCAACACAACAAGCTCTGCAGGTTGTGATTTGCTGCTGACGCCAATCATGCGATAGCTGCCCCATGTTGTACGCCTCTAGGCATTGTACACACTTGCAAGATGCAACCAGCAGATCATCTGAGGCCCAGCATAGTGTTGCTAGCAAGTGTTTTGTCAGTTTTTAAACACTGGACCCCCACCTCTGTGCACATTAGTCACATTCTCAGAAACAATAAGCTCAAGCGCTATGCAAGTTCTGACCCAAAGTTGTAGTATGTGATGTGAATGCCAACAGCAATTCTGCCATATTCAAACAGTGAAACACCTTTGTACACAAAACTAGCAACCTTTTTCTACAAAGCGCAATGCAAAGTCCTGACCAAGTATCTAGGTAGGGCAGGGTATACATGACTGTAAGCAAAGGTGTTGTCATCCCTGAATCACCACTACCACCAGCAAGTGTAGCTATCAGCAAGCACTGCCAAACAAGCAGGCGTCCACCTTGGACATGCCACAAGTTTAAGAGGCGAATTCATGCAGTATTCTTTTCCCGTCTTCAGCCTTCAACTCCAGTTTACTCAACCCGAGTGTCCTGAGGCGTACTCGGTACAAGGCTTGAAGCAGCTGCACGAGCTGCACAGTGCAGTCCTGTCACGAACTCAAGGCTTGCCCATGCGGCGGGCGCTTGCCGGGCCTGTGGCTGGCATCCATGTTGTGATGCTCTGAGGGTCGGGGCACAGCTTGTTCTCGTGTGCTGAACTGGTCTCTGTGGTGTTGGTTGCTTCTGCGACCGAGGCATCATGGGGAATGCACACATAAGCTTGGCCATTACAGGATTTCGGGGCGAGGCCGGCTTGCTGAGTTGTGGCGGTGTAATTGATGCGGTACACTCGGCCTGGGCCATTGCCATTGCGCTCAGCACGCAGGGTGACCTGTGCAGGCAAGAACATGGAGCTTTCAGGGCATGCAGACCATGTGGCCTGGACATGTGAACGGCAAGGCTAGTCTGAACACACTGCTTGTGAACTGCACTACATATGTTGTACAATGTACATAGCTAAACGCCTAATGAATAGATAATTTGGTTATCCCTTCAGTAACAAAAACAGTTGTTGAGCTGCCAGAAAGTAAATAAACTGGTACAACACGTAGCAACAATGTCTATGGTCTGATAGTGTAAAGGAACAGATGCAGACGTACCATTGCTGGGTTTTGTGCTTCAGTAGTATAAATAGCGAGAGGATATGTGGGCTGGGCACCCTGTAAACAGGGCAAACACATTGAACGTGGGTGCAGGTCAAGAGCATAACATACAGCATAATCAACACCTGTGAAGTTGAGCCCAAGGTTTGTAAGCACTTCAGTGCAGTGGCACTTGCACGAGCTTACGCGCTACCACACAAAAAACCATGCACACCTCAACCAGAGACTCTGTGCTGGATGCTCAATGGATTGTTCTGGGCATGGCACCATGTCAAGGTGTTTGCAGGGCACAGTGCACCAAGTGCACTAGACATGTGGTATGAATGACACAATATGGTTGCACGCATGCACTGCAAGCCTTTTGGCGGCAGGGAACGCTGTGTCACAGACCGCTTCAAGGGTGTGTGTGTGTTACTCATAACAACACTTCTTCATGAATCCATGAAGCAGTGTTGCTATGATCAAGTGTTTACTTACCATAATTATAAGTAATAATCCAGGCTCAGGGTCACCTGCATCAGACTTTGTAACCCACCTGTGTTGTGTCGGCAAAGTCCACGGCTGTGACAGTGATGGTGTCCTCTGCAGGTACAGTTCCATTGGGAAAAGACACCGATGTGATGTCAACCTGGGTCATGCTGCCATCTGGTGGCACCCATGCCCGGCTCACAAACACGTTTGCCGGGCAGACAGGCACCCACACAGCAGGTGCAGGATCAAGCAGAGTCGATAAGGTAGGCTCAAATATACTGAAGTTGGGAGACTCGACAAATACCTCATAGTCCAACGGCTGCGTCGAGTAGAACACCACGCCAGTACCAAGGCAGTAAGTGAAGCCCACGGGCACGACAGCACCGTTGTAGGCCTCAAAGTACACAACCGGGTCGCAGGTCGTGGCAGTGGCAACAGCGGCCAAGACGCAGTGGGCCATTGCTGCGTGACCACGATCAGCGGCGCTAATTGTTGCACCCTGGACACCGCCATATTCAGCCCCCAGAGTTGTGACTGGGAATCCGGACTCAGTAAGGTTGGGGTCAGCTGTGGTGAAGGCGCTTTGAAGGCCTACGATGTCATCGAAAGGAAGTTCCGACTGCCCGCCATTGCAGAGGCTGATATTGATACCAGGGTAGTTTGCCTGCTGATTCTGCCGTGCAGCCCACGCATCGTAAATCATCAGCCTTTTCAGCGCGCCGGATGCCAGAGCTTCTGTGAGGATGACACCTTGGCCAGCTGTAAAATAGGGCGGGCCATAATCCAGATAGTTCATCCTGCAACACAAGTGCAGCGCATCAACATTGCCTTGCAATAAGTGAACCAAGTCCAACAGTGGGACTCAGCCTCCTGAACAGCTTGGGCCAGAGGAAAGTCACCGCCAGACATGCGCTAAGTGAATGCAGGAGTCCCGACTTGTTGGAGCTGTACGTCAGTGACACTGCAAATACTACAGTGGCCAGATACACATCACAGGAAGAGGAGTATAACTTACAATACTGTATAAGTCAAATCAGCGTTGATTGGATATGCCTGATCAGAGTTGTGTGATGCCACAATTTGTGAGTGGTGTATGTTATATAAGCAGTTGATTACATTCTCAGCCCTGCTTGCATCATTTACAAATGCCAAGCCTATGAGCTTACCTGATCAGCATGTACAATTTCAGATCTGCAAAAGAGGCAGTCGAGTTCCAGGCGGGGTCTGTGTCCAATATCACTCCAGTAGCCGCATCAGGGGGATCCTGACCAAAGCATAACTTCATGTTGCCGTTCGTGACTGAGCGACTGTTGAGGTCGGCAATCACACTCGCTATCGCAGGTGCAAGCGAGTTGATGCACTCCCCAAAATATGGGGATGTAGTCCGGCAGTACAGTTTGACATTGCCCCAGGTTGGGTCGCATGGGGCAGCGTCTGCGAATAAGCACACAGGCAGCCGAAAGCAACACCATTAACAACGACATTTGTCTTAGTTCACAATGAAGGGTGGTAATCCGAGCATGATGCAGGAAGCATGAAGGACAGGAGTGAATGTTTGTCTGTCGTGTTGCAGACTGTTTAATTTTGTATACGTAGCGTATATAGCGCCTGCCGTTTCCACCTTGGAGGCTTATCACAGCTTTCTTGACTTGCAGATGCTGAAGCACCGCTTGACATGCACCTGGACATGCAGGTATCGATGTCGCTGAGCTCATGGCGAAGGTATGGTTCTGCTCAGCAAGTTGTGAGTCTGATACTTGCTGACAACAGCAGCAGCAGCGGCAGCAGCAGCGGCAACTGCGGCGACAGCAGTGTTATCAACTACCAGCAGTTCTCTCACTTGAACTGCTACAATGATTCACCGAGTATGGTGATGCCACTGGTACACCTGCAGTGCTGCCAGTAACATGTACTGTTAGTGGTTCTGCTACATGCTTGCTAGCGACTGCGAAAGTTGAGTGAATGACGGCTTGCAGGCCTTGTTGAAGCTGTTGAGTAAGTAATGCCAGGTTTGTTGTGCGCATTGCTTGATTGAGGGCACCTTGCCACAAAGTAACAGTGCCACCTGAGCTACCTGTTGATTCATGCAGTAGTGAATGAGCCCAAACTCAACCATTTTGCATGGCTGAATGCAGCGGCTGCTACCAATGTGTGCAGAAATGCAAAAAGTAATGTTACAGCCAACCTGAGACCCTCAACTTGACTGGTACATTTGTGAGTATCGATCATGCTTGACATACTGTGCAACCAAAATGGTAAGGGGTTCCTGGCCTGTATGCGGCCGAAACAGTACAGAAGCTGACTGGTCACATGCTGACATGGTTTAGCAGACAAAGCCATGATTGCCATCACTCACACTTTTCATAAATACGTAAAGCCTGCCATCCTCCACCTAGAAGGCTTGTCACGTTGGACTTACAGATGCAACATCACCGCTACCGCTTGACATGCACCTCGACATGCATGTATCTATGTCGCACAGCGCATGACAATGATTGTGCAATGGTTGTGCTCGGAAGGTTGTGAGACTGGTACTTGCTGACAACAGCAGCGGCAACAACGACAGGGTTCTGAGCCACCAGCAGTTCTGTTGATTGAAGATTGAACTGCTACAAATTATTTACCGTGTGTGGTGATGCCACTGGTACACCCATGGGCCACAGCACTGCAAATGACCATTACTGTTAGTGATTCTGCTGATTGCTTGCTGGTGACTGCCAAAGTGGGATGAAAGTCACCTTACAGGTCGGACAGAATTGATCAAATTCATGCATTCTTGAAATTGGTCAAATTCAAGTTTGTTGCGCGCATTGACCAAAGCAAACAATCGCTTGCATGATGAGGGCACCTTGCCACAAAGTAACAGTGCCACCTGAGGCACTCGTGAATTCACGCACGTAATGAATGAGCCCAAATTCGCGCATTCTGCATGGCTGGTGCATGCAGAACCACAGCAAGAAACACCAACAGTATGGCAGCAGCAGGTCGCGCAGAACGGACTATTTAACGTCAACCGCAAGAGCAGTGTGTTCACATCAGGAGCAGCATGGAGCTCCAGACACCGTGTGAACCTTTAGTGGCGTAATCAAACAAGCACATGCGATCAGCAGCCTTTATCGAAGCTCAGCAGAGAGAATCTCGGCTGTGCAGCAAGTGAGGCAGGATTCCAGCCAGAGCAGCAGATGCCCTGTTGTGGTGTTCTCAGCAACTTACGTGCGTTAAGCCAGCAGCATAGCTAGGCAATGACAGGCTCCTCATTCACAACAGCCTGGCTGCATGGGATGCCAGTGTTCTGCCCATTTGGCCCTTTGCAACTGGTCCTTCTTCTAGTGATTCACTAGTCACTAGTAGTACCAGACTCGAGTCATTGCAGCAGAGCTACAGTTGCTATCCACCCCAGCTGCAGAGCAAATACCGCAGAAAATCATGATGATGTTGTGCAGAGCACTGCAATGCAGCGAGCTTATGTTGACCAGTGGGCCGAGAAATGTTGAGATGCTGTATCAACAGGGGTGGCTGGAGCCAGCCATGGGAGCCTCATCAGCATCAGTCACTGGGCCCTCGCCCAGTTGATAGTGCATTGGGGGCATGCAAATTGCTGGTGCATCGGGAACATGCAAATGGTTAGCGCATGGGGAACATGCAAATGACCACCCAGGCCAAGCTGTTCAGAGTTTGAGCATGACTCATCGATGATATGTTGTCAGCGCATCTCACTTGTTGCATTGTGTCAGCCACTTTTGACACAGTCTGGAGTTTTATAGCTGTTGAGCGGTGCATGATGTTTCCAAGGGCTGCATGAGTGAGTGCTAATACAACAGCTGCATGGTATGCTATGCAGTATACTCGGTCTTTCAGCGCTGTTGATCATACCACATTGCTTATTGAGGCCAGGAAATAGTCAAGCATGGGGTTGTCACCAAAACATAACAGAAGTACCAGTAGAGGAAACATGTGGTGCATCTGCTGTGCTATGTTTTATACGCACTGCTGCAGAACAGTTGTGCCGCTGTACAAGGGCTGCTGGTGCCATTCCTTCCGGGTGGGGGTGGGGTGGGGTGGGGGGGGGGGGGGTATAGCAGTAGGCTGATAGCAGGCCCCAGCAGTCTGGACACTATGGCAGTCGACGCACTGGCCAATCAAAATATTGCAGGACGCGACGAAGGTGTACCGACCGATACATTGCGGTATGGCAGGACATCATCCCGCGCTATCAGACGCTATAGCTGTTAGCGTGCTAACCAAATAGCCGATTTGTCCAGCAGCGCTAATGATGCGCTAACCAATTAGCTACTTTTGGCGGCGTGAATAGCGTCATTCCTTCAGCACAGTGTTAGCTGGCCACTGGCGATACGTTCTCCTCTGTGTTT
>NSMO01000783.1:3446-19453 GCA_002588565.1 Coelastrella sp. UTEX B 3026
CGGGGCGGGGGGGGGGGGGGGGGGGGGGGGGGGGGGGTGGGGGGGGGGGGGGGGCGCTGGTGTTGGGGCCCCCCCCCCCCCCCCCCCACGCAGAGGTGGCTCTTCCCTGTGCCAGGCAGTGGCCTGTTGGCGTGAACACACCTCCCCCCCTCCCCAAAGATTGCGTGGCGTCTCCCCCTCCTATTTGTGGTCCGGTTTGTGGTCCGCCCCTTTGTCTTGTGCAACATGTATGGGTCCATATGTTCCTGGCATTTCGAGGGATTGTCAACTTGACCTGGCGCATTTGCCCATGGGCTGTGGCTAGTTTAAGAGCGCCTTCATTATACAAGGATAATGTGGCCAGCGCTCAATTCTGCTTTGCACTTCTGGTATCAGCGATGGGTCATGTTTTTGATCTTTTGGAGACAAGTGTATCAAAACCAGGGACAAAGCTTGTGCAGCCGAGAGTCCTCTCAACTTTTTTGTCAGGTGCCAAGCGCAGGTTGGTTTTCAACTATCCATTTTCACCCCGACTATTATGGTTTGCTGCTGCTGCCGCCACCTGCCGCTGCTGCTGCTGCTGCTGCTGCTGCTGTGTTTTCAGGCACTAATGCTCAGGGTCATCTCACAGTGTCGGCTGAGTTCTTGCCTTTCAGTGAGGAGCTACTCACAGCAGCAACGGCAGAGGGCACACAGGTAGGAGCTGAGAATTCGTTGTACAAGCATACCTACTGTTATTGAAAAGTATTTTTAATGTTATTGTTTTTTGTGTTATTGTTGTTTTTTCCCAAAACAAACATATTTTTTTTTAGAGAGAGAGAAGTTACAGTGGATACCTCACCATCTAGAATGGTACCCTCCACACCCAATAGGAAACCGATTGCAACCAACAAGGTATTAGACCAGATAAAACCCTGTCAAGCACTCAATCTCTGTTTTTGCTTTTATGTCCGGCTTATGCAGCCGGATACGCACACTGAAAAAGTTTGTACCTTATACTATGTAGTTGAGTTCTTGCCTTTCAGTGAGGAGCTGCTCACAGCAGCAACAGCAGAGGGCACGTAGGTAGGAGCTAAATATAACATGTTCGGAGGGCTTACTGTGTCGCATGTGCATCAGATGACAGTAATGGCCCCGCGCAGTCTGCTCTTTGTCCTGTATAGCTGCCTGATCTGACTTCGACCTGCCCTGCTTCTGCTGTTGTTAATATCGCTATCGCTGCTGCTGCTGCTGCTGCTGCTGTCATGCTGCTGCTACAGATTCCAACCGCTGGTGGTCCTGGTGATGGTTTGACTGCCTTTGAGGATCAGTTACAAACAGCATTGGTAGTCCAAGAGACAGTTGTTACAGAAGTAACAAAGGCGGCAGCAGTAGCAGCAGCAAAGGGGGAAGATATCAAACATGCAGTAGAAGAAACGGTATGTATTTATCAAACATGGTGCAAATTATTTTTCATTAAGCTTGTTTCAAACGAATGTCTGTTGACACAAATCAATTTTAGGTTTGTGTAAAGTGCTGCCGGACCTTCTTGGTCAGCAGCAGCACAATCAGCAGCGGCGATACCCGGTGAAGATACTGTTGCTAGCTCTGTGGCAGCAGCAGTGGCAGCAGCAAAGAGGAAGGTTAAGCATGCAGTGGAAGAAACAGTTAATGCGAGGTTGCAATATGGGCTCATAGAACATGCTTAGAAAGCTGAGTTTTACATGTGCCAGCCGGTGGGATCTAGTCTGTGGACTCCAGCTAGCCACAACATCAAGCACCCTCTTCCCTGGCCCACTCAATGCTAGATGGCAGCATGCATAGCTGCAGTATATAATAGAACATGTATCGTTTATTCTTGAGTGCTGGATCAGCAGCATATGGTGATTGGCTCAGGTCATGCAGTCATATAAAAATAGTGGATATGTTGATTTATCAAGGCGGGTCACTTGCAAGAAAAGCTTGCAGCTGCATCAGAAAAGCTCGCCCCAGCAGCAGCAAAAATGGCAGCAGCAGCAGCAGCACCTGACAATCAAACCTAGTGCTTTACCTCCAGCTGCTTTGTTGCCCACGCGATGCTGTTGTTCCTGTTTGTTGCACAGGCGGGTCAGTTGCAAGAAAAGCTTGTACCCTGTCTCAGAAACCTTGCCCTAGCAGCAGCAAAGCAGCAGCAGCACGTTATAATCAAAACCAAGTGCTTTACCTCCACTGCTGTGTAGGTAAAGCACTTTACCAAGTGCTTTACCTCAAGTGCTTTACCTCCACTGTTGTGTCTCCCACACAATTATTTCTCTTGTTTGTTGACACAGGCGGGTCAGTTGCAAGAGAAGCTTGCGCCCGTATCAGAGAAGCTCGCCCCAGCAGCAGAACAAGCAGCAGCAGCAATCAGAACCATTGCCGCAAATCTCCCAGGCTCTGGCAGCAGCAAGAAGCAGGACTCCAAGCAGCAGCAGCAGCAGCTGCCGCCACCTGGGCTTGGTGAAGTTGTTAGGGAGGCTAGGCAACAAGCAGTAGAGGTGAGGGGGTGGAGCCTTTGGTGGTTAAGGCTTTGTTTAGATTTGATTTCTTACAGGGGAGAGCTACTTCGCTCATGCAGCCACGCTACAGCCCCCCCCCCCCCCCCCCCGCGGTATACGTGACCTGGGATGCCAGACCAGTAATGCCACCTCATGCAAACTCCTTTTTCAAGGCTTATTTGTTTGGCCTGTGTGCACTACCACACAGCAATGGCCTGGCTTACGTTTACCAGCCACAATTCTGTGCCCTGACTCTGAGCTGCCTGCCAGTGCTTCATACTTGTGATCAGGAGCAAAGGGGACAACACCCTGGCGTGCAGATTATCCATTGTTCAACTGGTGCTGTTGCCGATGCAGTGGCAGCAATGCAAGCTGATGACCTTGTAGTGTTTTGTGAGTGACTGGTTGAGACCCAGGCTGTGGCTCAAACCGTCTTTGCTTTCTACTATCACGCTGCCATGGTGTCTTCAAACCCTGGTCCTTGTGGTACACCCTACTCCCAGCATGGGGGAGCTTAGTACGGTGGCCCTGGGCGAATTGGTACTTTTCTTGATGCAGCAGCTGAAGTTCCCAATGCATGAACACAGCGGCGCTGGTGGTGGTAGCCAAATGGAAAAGTTGGGGCGTTGGTACTTCTGCTGCTGGTTAGCTGGTTCATCAGCGGCATGCCAAAAGGCAATGCAGAGTCCGCTTGAAAAGTGACAGATAGTTGGCTTGAAAAGTGACAGATAGTTGGCTTGAAAAGTGACAGATAGTCTGCTTGAAATAAGACAGATAGTTGGCTTGAATATGACAGATAGTCTGCTTGAAATAAGACAGATAGTCTGTTTGCATGGTTTGATGATTGTGCAGGAGCTCAATGCCGCTCTAGATCAGCTTAAACAACAGCTGAATTTGACAGGCTTGTATGACACAGCAGCAGTGGTGGTTGGGCACTAATTGGCACAACTGCTCGTTAGATGTCTCAACCCCTGCTTGCAAAAACGCAATTCAGAATTGCTTAGAAAGTGACTTATCAAGTAACAGTTAGTTTGCTTTATCATGACATATAGTTTGTTTGCATGGTTTAATTATGCAGGGGCTCAGTACCGCTCTGGATCTGAATTCAGAAACAGCTGAAGTTTACGGGGTTGCACGACACAGCGGCAGTGGTGGATCAATACAGGATTTGAGGCGCTGGCATTATCGCTGCTGATTCAGATGTCTGGTCACCTGCATGCAATTGTTTTGAAACACATTGAAAAGTCCGCTGGTAAAGTGACAGATAGTCTGCTTAAAAAGTGACAGCAAGTTTGCATGGATTGTTTAATTGTGCAGGAGCTCAGTACCGCTCTGGACCAGCTTGAACACCAGCTGAAGTCCACGGGGTTGCATGATACGGCAGCAGCAGTAGCACAGTCCAAGACTGAAGTGTTAGGCAAGGTGGAAGTAGCAGCAGACAACGTCAGCAACTTGGTAGAGGTAAGGCGCGGGGGGGGGGGGGAGGCACTTGTCGAGTTTCCAGCCTTGTGTGCATTCAGTCTCTGGGATTAAAGTTGAAACACATTGGGAGTTGCTGCTTGTCAAGTCACTGTATCAATCTCGCACATTCCTTCTTTGGCTCAAAGCACACTGTGGTTGAGGTAGCAGCAGACCAACGTCAGCAACTTGGTACAGGTAAGACTTGGGGGGGAGAGAAGGATTAAGTCATCTTGATTGTCAGCCTTGTATGTGTTCTGCGGGATTGAGAGGTGAACTCACTGTATGAGTCGCCGTTGAATGAGTCAAGTCAATCATGCTCTTTCTTCTGCTGGCAGTCACACCCTGGTTGTAGGCTGCAATGCCACGTCAGCAGCAGGCAATGGCTTTATCGCGGGTTTACTACTGCTTACATGCTCGGATCAGCAACACACTGGCTGTTGATCCCTTATATCTCTTGTGCTAGATCTTGTGTGTGACCTGCAGTTTCAGGGTTTAAAAGAGGTGCCAGCCTACACCAGCCTGAACCCTAAACCTCGATGACCTTACTTCGCTCATTCTGCAGCTTACATGAATACCCATGCTAAGCCAGGCTTGAAATTGTGTGAGGGTATGTGTGTGTGCGTGTCACTAATGCCTGTTGCTGGTCTGTGGCTCACCACGCCTTCTGCATGGGTGTTATTGCAGTCTGAGGGTTTAGAAGAGCTCCAAGCTAATGACCAGCTTATAAAAACATCAGCCAGGGTTTTGAGTGTGTGTCTGTGTCACCAATGCTGCCTGTGATAATGTGTGGTCATCCCTTTTTGTTCCATGGGTGTCATCTGCAGTCTGAGGGTTTAGAAGAGCTCCAAGCTGAAGCCCCGCTTATAATAACATCTGCCAGGGTTTTGAGTGTGTGTCTGTGTCACCAATGCTGCCTGTGCTGATGTGTGGCTCGTCCCTTTTTGTTCCATGGGTGTTATCTGCAGTCTGAGGGTTTAGAAGGCTATGCTAGGCTATAAACTGTATGTGAATATGTGTGTGTGTGCGTGTCACTAATGCCTGTTGCTGATCTGTGTTCACCATGCTGGTTTGTAAGAGTGTTATTTTTGACTGTGTGTTATTTGCAGTCTGAGGGTTTAGAAGAGCTGCCAGCCAATGACCTGACCTCCCTCATCCTACGACTCACAGCCCGCAGATCAGCCCAGGAGTCCCCAGCAGCAGCCGCTGCTGCTGCTGCCAGTGCTGCTGCTGCCGCGCTGCCTGCTTTCGCTCCTGAGGCCATGCCGGGGGCGTGGAAGGCTCTGGCGTCTGTGGCTGGCAAGAAGATTGAGGATGAATTCTTTCCTGTGGCATATGTGGAGAACGTTACAACAGATACACAGGTACGGGCGATTGGTGATTACTTATCTTCAGATCATTCAATCACCTTGAGGTTTATATCAAGATCTTTTAGGCAGTACATGTGGACATTTGGTGCCACCAGCCTTGTATCGGCGTGGGTTCTGGACTACTTCTCTGAACATGGATGCTTAAACATGAATGCTTGCTTTTCAGCTGGACTGCTCCATGCTCCTTTCATACGGCTCTGTGTGTGTTATGTTCTTTCAGGTGTGGGTTCAAGTGAGTCGTGAGCAGCGTGAAGTCGTCGTGGCTTTCAGAGGGACAGAACAGGTAACTGATCCCGTGTCTACAGCACCACAGCACTACCTACCGACGGCTGCATCGTTGACTACACCTGGTAGTGCATTGCATGTTGTTGTTCAGAGCTTGTATTTGACAAATGACGGGCTTGTCTGAGTTTGTGCGTTGCCATGGGCCGTGTTGTTCCTTGTACCGAAGTGTTGTGTGTCAGTAGGTGTTGGTGCTGCATTCCAATCTGCGGTGTCTGCATGTGCCTCGTGAGTATTTGGGGCTGACAGAGGGACAGAACAGGTAACTGATCCCGTGTCTACAACACCACAGCACTACTGGCAGCAAGCAGTGACTGCATTGTTCACTAACAGCATCTGAGCGTATCGCCTGTCGGTGTAACAGCTTATCTCAGCCATCTCAGCAATGCTGGGTTTATTCAAGCTCGTGCGTCGTCGTGGACCGGTGTTTGTTACCTTGGATTGAAGTGTAGTGCCTGACTGAAACGTTGTGTGTCGGCAGGTGGTGATGCGGCATTCCAGTGTGTGGGGTCCGCATGTGCCATGTGGAATCTGAGGCCAGGCCTATGGGGGAGTGAGCCTTGGCCTTGGAATTCTCCAAACCATCACATCTGCAGTTCGATACATTTTTGTCAACTAGCTGTTGGTGCAAGCTATTGCACACCTATATGGTGTCAATTTGTCATTGTTCGTGCTGCTGCTTGTTCGGACATTTTCTGTTCTTTGTGCCTCCGCAGGTCAAATGGAAGGATTTCGTATCTGACATCAACCTCATACCACAAACATTGGATGTTGAGCGCACTGGCGGCATAGATCTGGGCTTTGGCACAGTACCACTGCCCTTCGCAACGTTCAAGAAAAGTAAGCCGCAGGAGGGATTGATGGTTTTTTACTGCACATTCTAGATGTCTTTGACGAACAACGTCGTAGACGCGATTTTGTATCAATAAGCTCTAGGACAAGCCCAGCACATGTGCGCATGTGCTGTAGCGAATGTTCACACCAGAGCGCTTCAGCAGTGTGACCAACATAGTAGTAAAGCAGTTGGCAGCCAGGGTCTGGCTGGACCAACATCGAAGGGGAAGTGAGAGGCAGCTTCTCCCAGGGTCTAGGCTGACAGCTTGGCACATCACAGCTTGCCAAACACCCACCTGTGTCGATAGCCTTATGAATAGACTGTTACATAACGGTCTTTTTGTGACGTTACTAATGTTACTTGCGTGTTACTGCTGTCATGACTTCTACAGATAAGGAGTTGATGGTTCACTCCGGGTTCCTGACTGCCTATGATTCAGTGAAGGTGAAAGTACTGAGACTGGTGGACCAGCTGACAGCGGATGCAACAGCTGACAAGCCTTGGAAGGTGTTCATTACCGGGCACAGTCTCGGGGGAGCACTGGCAACACTGTGTGCGTATGAACTGGCGGGCAGAAAGTAAGTGGCTGGTGGGAGTTTGTTGGACTTTGGATACGACTTGGCGATTTGGTATATGCACATAGGGCTGCCAGATAGTGGTACATTGTCTGTGTTGAAGTTATCTGAGAGCCTGACAGCATGTATGGCCTGACAAGCCTTGGAAGGTGTTGATTACCGGGCACAGTCTGGGGGGAGCACTGCCCACACTGTGTGCGTATGAACTGGCGGGGAGAAAGTAAGTAATAGGCTATTTGAGGTGTGTTGCCTTTAATGCCAACTGGCCCACTGCTGTACAAGCCTCGGTTTAAAGCAGCTGTTGGGTCATTCTTGTTGGTTCACTGTGCCTGCTTCTGAAGCATCGCTGCTCCTGCTGCTGCATTCTAGGGGTCCAGCAGCTGTTGGTCGTGATCTGATCATGTACACATTCGGCAATCCTCGTGTTGGCAACAAATCATTTGCAGTGCTCTCAGTGCCTACCCGCTGGTGTACAAGCCTTAGTTCAACAAGCTGTTGCATCACTGTTGTTCTATCACTGTGCCCTGATTTGCAAGCTGCTGCTGCTGTCATGTAGGGGCCCAGCAGCTGGCTGTTGGTCGTGATCTTATCATGTACATGTTCAGCGCCCCCCGTGTTGGCAACCGGGCGTTCGCTGAGGCTGTCAGTGCAAACTGGCCCACTGCTGTACAAGCCTTAGTTCAACAAGCTGTTGCATTACTCTTGTTCTATCACTGTGCCCTGATTTGCAAGCTGCTGCTGCTGCAATGTACGCGCCCAGCAGCTGGCTGTTGGTCGTGATCTTATCATGTACATATTTGGCGTCCTCCCTGTTGGCACCGACCAGCAACAAGGCAGTTGCCACTGCTCTCAATGCAACTTGACCCACTGCTGTTTAAGCCTTACTCTAAGCTGTCGTATTACTGTTGTTCTATCACTGTGCCCTGATTTGTCTAGGATGATTATTGGGGTTCAGCTGAGCAGATGAGATGTGTGCTCTATTACACCACCCGGTATTTGTTGGATGCCTGCGGTTTGTGCCTTCGATGCAAGTATGGCAGTGATAGAATTACTGCTTTGGGTGCTGTTGCTTCCACCTCCGGGCGTGGGGCTGATGGCCATAGAGCTATGGCTGGTGGGTAGCTTACATATACGTACTGTGCCCTGATTCGCAATCTACTGCTGCTGCTGCCATGTAGGGGTCCAGCAGCTGTTGGTCGTGATCTCATCATGTACACATTTGGCGCCCCCCGTGTTGGCAACCGGGCGTTTGCTGACGCATTCAATGCGCGGATGGGCAAGGGGAAGTCTTGGCGCATCACAAACAAGGCAGACATCGTACCCAGGTGAACACCAGGGCTGAGCGTTTTAGTTGCGTACAGCCAGCCACACAGCAGCTTTTATAAGGCAGCAACCAAACAAAGCTATAACACAAAAGCGGAAGCCATTGCAGCAGGGAAAGTAGGGCACCCTACTTGGGTGCGTTGATGTATTGCCTGCAATGCATTTGTGCAGCAAAATTAGCAGCCTGGTCTTTCCTCACGTGCGAAGCTCCCCTGTCATTGGTTGAGCCCCTCTGCCATTCTCACTAGCAATTGGCTCTGGGACCCGTGACTTCTGCGACCCTGCGTAGCCAGCACCGTCATGTCAAGCACCAGCAGACCAGGGTCTAAGTGACAGCTTCCAGCGAGTTTGTCCACCCCAATTTTCATGGTCATTTGCACGGCTGTCATCTATCGCTAGGCTATGGAAGCTAATCCACTTACCATATGAAACTATCCTTCTCTTGTGGATGTTGCCGCTGTTGGGTGTGGTATTTGTGCAGACACCCCGTCTAATGGGCTACGCCCATGTGAAGGGTCTACCTGGCGGCTTTGACAAACGCAGTATCCATCGCTATCTGCACAGCTGTCATTTACTGCTAGGCTGTGGAGGCTAATCCACTGCCTTTATCAATTTTGCGGATGTTGCCGCTGTTGGGTCTATGTGGATGCAGCATACCCCGTCTGATGGGCTACGCCCATGTGAAGGTCGGTGTACGCCTGGACGCTGATGGTCAACTCACGTTTGAGGAGCAGAGCAAGGACATCTTGGGCGAGGGGAGGGAAGTCGCCGAGGTCATCACAGTAAGTATGCCCGACTCTGTATGTATCCGGGGGTGGGCAGGGTTCAGCGTGTCCGTTCGGCTGGGGTCTAGGGTTGAGGCAACCTGCAAGACCTACAATCTGTTGGTTAAAGTACGAAGTTGGTTGTGTGCTGCTCTCTCATCATGTGGTCCGAGGCGAAGCACTGTGTGAAGTGATGACCAATCGTAAAGTAGTACGCCAGGCGCATATTCTGTTCCATGCCACAGACTACGTATCCTGCGTACGGGTCTTGTTTCGTTTCAATCCTGGCATCTGTCTGATTAGACAGAGCAGAACAGAATCAGAACGCACCAACCATACGATTGCAACCCTAAACAGCAAAGCTACGCTGGGCTGTTGCTGTGTGGCAACAGCTACAAGGGGGAGCTAGTTGGGACGACCAGACCACACCCAACCAGATGCCCGTAAGCATGCCATGTGTTGTTGTGTGCTGCAATTTGTGCTTCAGCCATGTACAAGAGAGCTTGCTGCTTCCGAGTCCTGCACGGATCCCACTGTTGTACACTGCTTTGCTAATTGTTTTTGTTGTCAACACTGTGTCTGGACAACCTTCTTACATCACCGACGGTCCTTTGAAGGAAGCTTTCGGCTTTTCAAGCTTCAAGCTAGCTATAGTCCTTTATATTCTTGAAGCCTGGCAGCTGAGCAATGTCCAAGGACAGGCTGGTTCTCTTTGCTTGTTGCAGCTGCCTTCCGGATGTGAAAACCACTTATGCGCCATTCTTGCCCCCTCTCTGTTTGAACTGCGCAGTATAACTTGTTCTGCTGCTACAACTTGTTATCTTGCTGTGTGCAGGAGCTGGCGTCACAAGCACTAGAAGTAGCTCAGGGTCAACGTGCGTTGGAAGATGTTGTTGATGCTATCCAGGAACATGAGATGGCAATCCTCAATGCTCTGGTAAGGCGGAGTTTCAATCTGAATTCGAGCTTCTAGCAATCAGCAGGCTGGAAAATCAGCCATCAACACACTTTATTGAGCACTGCTTGAAGGGGTGTTCTAGCAGCAGCAAGTCCTGCACAAGCAGGCAGCTTAGCTAGCAATTCCCAACATACTATGCCTTTACCTAGACCCCACGCCTCAGAGATATGTAGCAGCCAATCGCCTTGTGCTATACTGTGTGTCCTTCATCTGGCTGTGCGTCAATTTTGTATTGGTGTGCTTTGGGGGTTGATGGTTGAGTCCTGGGGCTGCATATGGAGGACCTCCACCTAGCAACGCCCAAAGAAGCTGTGCTCGTAGCACACCCTGTGCTGAACCACTTTAGCTGACCAGCCCCACACAAGAAACATGTCTCCACTAAAACACAAAGATGCCGTTGTGTTCGTTGTTAGCCTGACTGAGTTAGATCCTTACAGGCGTCAAATATCTGAGTTGGCAACCCCATTGTGCGATGCCGGCTCAAGTATGTAATATTTGAGTCAAATGAGTTGACGCTATGTCAACGTGTTTGCGTATTGTCTTTGTAGGTTGATGGTTCAGCCCTGGGTCAACACATGGAGGACTTTTATCTGGCGACTTTGAAAGAAGCTGTGCTCGCAGCAGACCCAGCACTGGCAGAGAGGGTGGCAGCAGCACTGGAGCAAGCAGCGGCAGCGGCAGTAGCACAGTCAGGTGCAGCTGCTGCTGATGGCAACAAAGGAACTGTAGCAGCAGCGGCGAGCTGAAGGATAGCTCCCTTGCAGATGATGTTAGTGCAGTCATACATGATGGGGTATGCTGGTGTATATATTTTGAAAGGATCAGAGGTCAAGCTTTTCCCGGGGCAGGGCGCTGCGTGTGGGAAGTGTTCTTGCCCCTGATGTTGGCTGTTGCTGCTGCATGTAATACAAGTTACGGAGTAATTCAAGTTGTGGTTGGTGTTTGGGTCACTTACAGCAGTTCTGATCTTGCTCCTGCTGCTACCTGTTGTGATCATTCAGCTGTGTCGGGCATTGAGGGGCTGTCACTGATCACGCAACACAAACTGATCTGGTGGTTGTGCTGTTGATGATGACTGAAGCAGCATGCACGTTGTTCTGTTCTGTTGAGAGTATGCATTGTTTGTTGCTGAATATACCATGCATGGCTTTCAGTGGCCTGGGAGAGCTTATGGCCGTATGCACTACACTGGTCTTGAACAGGAGCATCATCCAGTTACACCTAGATCTGCACCATGATGGGCTTCAGTAGAGCTGTAAGGAGATAGGTCCACTAAACTACAAATAGAACTACTGTGCTGAGTATCATAAACAGTGGCACTATTGGAGAAATTGAGCAGCTGCTGAGAGCTGTTAGGTGGTGTTGCTGTATTGCAATGTTGAGGTTACGCTTGTCACTTGCAAATTCCACTCCTGCTGGGTTTCAGCCTTTGGGTGCTAGGGGCCTCGGACCATAGAGTGAGTTGCTGGGCTGTGTTCACAAGTCCCCAGTGTATACATATGGTTGGCCCTTGTTTGTTGGTTTCAGTGTGGAAGGGGTTGGTGCTTTTGAGACAGGCCCAGCACATGCTGCATGTGCTGTAGCGAATGTTCAAAGTAGAGCGGTTCATATTGAGGCCATGCGGGTGTGCACAGCCCAATGTGTTGCTTTGAACATGTGCCAAGTATACGGCACTTAATGAAGGTGTTTTTGAGAGAGGCTGCTCATTTTGGTCAATACCGTCAGCAAGCTGCATACAAGCAGCCTCCAGGAATCAGAGTGGCCTTGTTATGAGAAAGTTTGGTAGGTGGTGCCTTTCCATATGCATGTGCATTTGGCAGATAGTGTGGCAGTGCCTTTGCAGATTGGTACACGTCCTGGGGTACTCCTTCACAATCTCTTATAATCATATTGGTGAAGCGACACAGCTGTGGCATTCTTACTAATCAGACACCGTCCTTCAAACTTCAAAGGTACCTGGCTTGTAACGTGGAGGTTGCTGTCTGGATGTTCTGTATGTGAGATATAATGTTGTAGTCTGCAATTGTATCTGCGATGAGTGTGTAGGTGACCAATATGCCATGAGTCATTCGCTGGATCGCTGGCTAGTGCTAGGAGGGTTTCGGTTCTACAGAGTACTGGTCTGGTATCGGCAATCAGTATATATATAAGCTACCCACCAGCCATAGCACTATGGCCATCGGCCCCGCGCCCCATTTCAGAGGTGATAGCCCATCACGGCAGCTGCAGCAAGTGGAGTTTCTGCATGGTGCACCTCACTATGAACGAGCACCAACTTGGTTTTGTACGGCACTACTCGACTGATCGACTGTGGACAGGAAAGCTCTGTAAGGACCCGGGTCACCAGAAGCAGCAGGCTTGGCCAAGCCTACCACTCATCAGGATCTTGAACCCGATATCTGTCGTAGAGATCCGCCGCCCAGGGCCTTGTGGGGGCCCTACAGGTGCAGCACTTATCACTATGTGTTTGAAGCTTGTTCAGAACATTCTACGGTCGCCAGCAAGACTTTACGTGCACTTTGCTTGACGTGAGCCTACTAGTAGTACTGAAAACAGTCTGCGAATGCCTGATAAACTTTACCGTGGCGCTAATAACCACTCTACAGGGGTGTAGAGGTCATCAACGAGAGTGTGGTGTCTGCGCGGGAATGCCACAAATATCTCATTTGGGAGCTTGTACGAACGGGGAACTTTACCGCGGTACCACCACTGCTGGTGAACGAACGTATGCTTCGACGGCAGTAAACGCTTTGATCATCAGGCCTGACGTCAGGCTGACGTAAGGAGGCTGAGATTTCTTTATAACATGCTGCTCTGCTGCTGCCACAGGCCTGCTTGGTCTGGAGACTGTGCCATGTAATTGTCCTTGCAGGGCGGTAGGAAATAAAAGAGCAGCCAACTGATTACACAGCAATCAGAGCCATCCGCCATTGCAAGCAGACGCAATGGCCGCTGCAGCATTACAGCTAGCAGCTTGGCATGGATGGAACAGCATGGACTAAGTCTCTGATCATATCCACACACAATCATGGTTGCAGACTCTTGCGCCCTTTGGCTGCCCTACTGCTGACAGCAGCACTGCTCGACCTGCACAAGCTTAGAGACGACAAGCGTCTGACAACACTGCCTGTTGACAGACTAGTATGAACAATTCAAGCCATTCACCGAGCTAGCGGTTGACAGTAGGAATAAAGCAGGATCAAGACTGCTTGTAACGGACACTGTACATGCTCAAGCTTAAGCGTCCTGTATCATTCAGGATGATGATTAGCCAGCAACTTGAGGCTCAGCATGCATGCATGATTCACAACAGCTACACTCTGATGTTGAGACATTCGAAGACCATGCAAATATCATGCAGGTTGCAATACCAGCTGCATACATCCTACATCATACAAGCATACAAGGTCAGATTGAAGAAAACAGAAAATCATCACGCCAGATGGTGTGATTGCTCACTTGTTTGTCATAATGTACCAGCAAGCCCTTCCAACGCCAGTAATACTGCTGTGGCTGAAGAACCCTGCTCAATGGAACACAGGACTGCCAACCAACCCAGCAACCATTCAACACTCAGCCTCATTGGCAACAACCTGCAACAACTGAAGTAAAAACTATCAACTGCCGCAACTGCAGCGTGTTAAAACGAGCACAACAACAGATGGTTCAGGTGGCCAACTGTTTGTCAAATTGTAGCCTGGCTTGTGGCGGGTTCAAGCCAGTGGACTGTCAGACTGGTAACTCAGTTGTCTGGATGGCCACACAGAACGTATATACAACCTTGATACGGCACACAATTGTTACTGCTCCCCTTGACTCGCACTCCGCTGTTAGCCTGGCCCTCAGGATCAAACTCGCAGTCCCATGTTGACCTGGCAGCCATCTGCTGTTGCTTTCTACTTCCATGTTCCATCTGCTCACATATATGCTGTACCATCTGAAGGGCGCTCCGGCATGATGCACAGCTAACCAGATCCCAGCTGGCGTGGCACGGTGCCAACATCAAGACATCCCTGTAACACTTGGTTCACCTCTGGCTGGCCCTCAAACCTCAAGACCTCAAACAGCTTCTCTCTGGTCCTGTATTTCCTTCTTGATGACACTCCAGCACGTCTTCACCTCATCAGCCAGGAATATATTGGCCCAGCCAAGCTTGGAGTAGCATAACTTTCTCAACAGCTGGTTGACCGTGGTATGCAGTCTCCCGGAGGATGCAGGATAGTAAGCACCTGGAATTAAAACATCAGCAGCGGTAATAATCTGACATAGATTTCACTCAAAGGTTGTATGCAAGTTCCAAATAATTGTGTTGTCGTATAATAATGGCCGTTAAAGTAATGGAGTGCAGGCACCGTGTTGAGCATTCAAGACTCTACACTCGGTCAGCCAATCCACTGATCATCCTCTAGGGGAATTGTGACTCTGTTCAAGGAAGCTTTGGGCCACCAACCTGCACTGGAAGTAAAACACTCCGAAAGTCCTGCTAGCTTTGACAACCATACTGCAGCAGCCAAGACCGCACGCAGATCAGCTGCGCAGCGGCGATACAGCCCAAACAGCAGCAATGACAACACCATGCGCTCACTACACCAGCAACAAAATGCCAGCAACCAGCCCACACAAAACCCTTAGCGCACCTTCTTCCGTGAGCTTGATCTGTATCAATGTATCTGTCTCACGTGGCCCCAGCCTGGGGCTTTTGAGCACGTAGATCCCAACAGTCTGGCCAGCTAGCTGCCTCAACCTTGGACTCTCAAGTACAGCCTCGCCAATACTGATTTCTGCTCTGCAGGTGCGCTTAGCTGCTGGTTCATCTGCATCGTCTGAGTCACTGTCATCTTCAGATGTATCTGACTCTGCCTCTGCTGCCAGTGTGTCTGTGACAGCAGCACTGGCAGCAGCTGAAGCGCGCCGCTTGCTGCGACGTGAGTCAGCTGATGGTGTCTGAGATGCTGCAGGATTGGCAGACACCCTGCGCGGCTGGCTGCGCTTTGCTGGTGCTCGTTCAGTGGCGGTGGCTGCAAGATTCACTGCTGCTGTTGCTGCTGGTGGTGGTGTCAGTGCTGAACGACGGGCTCCTGGTGTGCTACTGGTTACTGCTGCTGCACGGTTCGCAGCAAAGCTTGAACCAGGCCCAGCCACCCCTGCTGCTGCACGACCACGCATTGCTGCTGGCGCTGATCCCTCAGCAGCAGTAGCAGCAGCGCTCGAGCCCATCCTGGCCAGGTCTGCTGGGTTACGGTCTACTGCTGGTGATGCGCTGCGTGCTGCTGCCGGCAGTGCAGCAGCAGCGGCACTTGAGCTGCCAGTGGCTCGTTCTGCTGCTGCTGGTGCTCCTGCTCTTGCAACTGAGGTGCTGTCACCATCAATGCCAACCTGGGACAGCAAAGCACAATCAGTAACTCAATGATTATATATTGATGTGGGGGGCGAAGGCGTATCTGTTGGCCTGTGCAGTCTCATCTGTCCTTGCCTTCGTGTGATCCTTGTGCTCAGGCGTGGGCATGCTGTTGCCGTGCGGAGGATACTGTGCACTGTGATGCTTGGCATTGTGCAATCAGAAACCCAATGAATGAATGAATGAGCTCCGCATAGCGCTTTCAAGAGAGCGCTAGCGTAAGTTGAGGGAGGGTAATGTGTGTGTCGGGCCGACTTCACATTCCCTACCGTAGAAACCCAAAGCTAAACCTGATGTGCACTTGGTGGTGCACTTTGCAAGCGCCAATCCTGTACACAAGATGCTGCATCACGGCTGATTTGACAGTAACACTGCCCACAAAGCTTGCGAATAAGGGCTGAGCTGCAGATGGCAACATGATGCCAGGTCATTGCGGCTGGTCCCAGCAGTGTGCAGCTGAATGCTATCTCGAGACCAGTTGCTACTGCATAAACACATGAAGAACCTGCAGCTGCACTTACCGAAAGGAGCAACCGCTTGTGCTTTGCAGTGTTCAGGTAGTCTGGGCTG